>RQSC01000010.1:441753-455494 GCA_013416795.1 Prasinococcaceae sp. CCMP 1430
ACTCTAGAATATAAGAATCGTGCAAAGGAGGGTCGTAAGGAAATAAAGAAAAGGGTGAATGCCCTGCCAATACCCAAATGTGACTTGTGCTTGTAAGATGAAGAGGAGCAGTGCTTGAATTAGACCAATCTAAGTTCACTTTTCCCCAATACATCTCTCCTGCCAGGTCTGAGTAGACGTTTTTTTGAACAGTTTCTTTTAAGGGCGCAGTGGTTGCACGGATTTCTCCAATCACTTGTTGAGATTGCACGTACTGATTTTGGCTAACCAGTAAGAGGCTTTGAGCTGGAATAAGCATTTCTTCATCTTCATCTGCGCCTTCCACCACTAAGGGCAGATCCTCTTGACATATTCGAGCTGATCTACCGTGACGGCTTCGAGTTAGTACGGTTTTTTGAGGATCGAAACGAACAAGACCATTAAAAGGAGCTCGAACATGTTCAGCAATATCCCCGGTAAATACACCTCCAGTATGAAAGGTACGTAAGGTCAATTGAGTTCCCGGTTCTCCAATAGATTGTCCCGCAATAATACCTACTGCTTCTCCTAGGTCTACGATCTGACCATGAGCTAGGCTCCAGCCATAGCAAAGTTGGCAAATCCAACTTTTGCCTTTGCAACTTACGGGAGATCTAACTAAGACTGTGTTAGCTTCCTCGGCTGCTAATTGAAAAGCCAACCCGGCATAAATCTCCTCATTTCGCACTGCAACACACTGCCGGTCTTGATATACAGGAGAAGCTAATACTCGTCCAACCAGTCTTTCTTCACGTGAGACATAATCATCTCCTTTATGATCTTGAATAGCATCGAGATGGATTCCTTTCAGAGATCCACAGTCAATTTTGCGGACTACCATGTGTTGAACTACCTCTACCAAACGGCGGGTAAGATAGCCTGCATCGGCAGTGCGAACTGCAGTGTCTACCACACCTTTGCGAGCGCCGTAACAAGAAATAATATATTCCGTGAGAGATAATCCTTCCCGAAAATTGCTTTGGATCGGAAGGTCGATAATTTGTCCCTGGGGATCAGACATCAAGCCACGCATCCCTACCAACTGGTGAACCTGCGAGATACTCCCTCGAGCCCCTGAAAAAGACATCATGTGCACCGGATTAAGAGGATTAGTCATCTTAAAATTTGGACTCATCTCTTTTTTTAAGTGCTCACTGGTAGTATACCAAGTCTCTACTAATTGCCTAAGCTTCTCCACAGCATGAATATTACCCTGACGTTCGGAGATGTCAGACATATGGGCTTGATAGTCAGCATCTTCTACTAACCACACTTTGGAAGGAGTAGTCAAAAGATCATCGATACCCAAAGAAATGGCTGCTTGAGTAGCTTGTTCAAAACCGAGTAACTTAATTTGATCCAGAATCTCAGAAGTATGTGGACCACCAAAGTGGATAGCTAATCTACCAATTAGTTCTTTCATGGCTCCCTTGTCCATGACTTGGTTATAAAAAGGGACCTGTTGCCACTCTTGCATCATTAGTCAGCACCTCCATTTGCATTTCAGTCTGAGTCTTCTAAAAGCAAACTATTCCACTTTAGAAGACTCAGCTTTAGAGAGAAAAAGAGTTACACCCTCTGGGAGCTTAACTTACCAAGTAGAAACAAATCCCTAGAGAGGAAACGAACCATAAGGTCTTTGTAAAGCTTCCTGCAGGTAGTAATTAAAAAGTACACGTCCAACAGTAGTATAAATATATTGTTTTAAGCTATGTCCATGCCTATTAGCCCGAGTCTGACCATATTCATAGATGCTTAAATTGTCTCCAAACACTTGGTATTGTGTCTCGATGGGTTCATCAAAAGACACATCATGAATTACCAGGGTCTGCTGGTTCATGGCCATCCATATCGGGGAGTGTGGATGCAGTCTAGCCCCGAGATATGTGTTGAGAACTTGAAGGGGTGCTGAGAAAGCCGGTATTCGCGCTGGAAGAACTGAATCGATTGGCGAAAAATGTTCTGTTGGCCAGTAGCGCGAAGAGTAGATGCCGAGATCTCCTTCTAAGGTTAAAACGTAAAGCCCTAAAAGCATGTCCTGGCTGGGCACAGCTATAGCCTCTCCTGTGGCTGGAGAAAGCAAGTTTTGATCAGCGAACATAAGCAGGCGAGCTTCCATTTGAGCATCTATAGCCAACGGTACATGTACAGCCATCTGATCACCATCAAAATCGGCATTAAAGCCTGTACATACTAAAGGATGTAAACGAATAGCTCGTTCTCGCGTGAGAATGGGTTGAAAAGCTTGAATTCCGAGGCGATGCAACGTAGGCGCTCGATTTAGTAAGACTGCATACTCCTTCACGACGTTTTGCAACACATTCCAAATAATCGGGACCTTTCGCTGGATTAGACTTTTAGCTGCTCGCAAATTTGGCGATATTTCTTGTTCAATTAATCTGCGAATCACAAATGGTTGAAAAAGCTCCATAGCCATCTCTTCAGGCAAACCACACTGTTCGAGTTTTAAATAAGGGCCTACCGCGATGACTGATCTTCCCGAATAGTCGACTCGTTTTCCGAGCAGGTTTTCCCGAAAGCGTCCTTCTTTGCCTTGAATGAGATCGGAAAAAGCCTTATAAATCCGGTCATGACGATCTTTGACAGGGCGTCCAACCTTACTATTATCGAGCAGCTGATCTACAGCTAATTGAATCAGCTTTTTTTGCAAGCCAGCCCATCCATCTAAAGTCAATTCTAGCAAAGCGGTATTGTCTATTAAAGTATTGTTTCTGCACACTACTCGGCGATAGAGCTCATTGAGATCAGAGCTAATCAGTTCTCCTTCTTTTAACTCGAGCATTGGTCTCAAGTCTGGAGGAAGTACAGGTAAATCTGAAAACACCATCCATTCTGGCTTAATTTTGCTACGAATTAAGTGATTAATGAGCCGGATGCGTCTTAAGTGAGATTCTTTTTTTCGTCGCATTCTTTCTACATCCCACCAAGTTAATCCCGGATCCGCTTGCATAAGTTGATACCAATCAACAGTAGCGCTGTTTTTGAGTTCTAAAAGATTCAGCTTAGCCAATTGCGTCTGCACCGCTCTGCCACCAGTGGTGATTTCCCGACACTGAATTAACAAAAAGGCCGAAGATGATAAGTAAGAACGAAGTGCTTCTTTCCACGAATAACCATTAAACCTGAAGAGACCCTCGATATGGAAAAGAGAAGGCAATTGGAATACTGATTTGATTAAAAAAAAAGCGGGATAGGGCGCAACCTTGGTGGACTGTTCCCCCCCTCAGAACTACACGTGAGCTTTTTGGCTCATGGGGCTCAGACAGCACTTGGCCTGTTTCACAAACAATTTGCCTGATTGTAAATTTTTTGCATGCTGCCGCTGGCCTAGTTTGTCTGACTCCGGCCCAAAGGCACCAGAGGCTTTGGCTTGTCTAGTTGGTAGCCAAAACAGATGTCTCTGGCCCTCTTGGAGGCTCTGAATTTTTTTAAAAAAGCACAAAAGGAAAAGGAATTCAGAGACTCTCCTGATCTGCACTTTAACCTCAAGATGGGTCTATTAGGTTCCCTATATTCCCCGATGGTCGGAGTGTGTGTTTTCAAAAGAAATACGATTTTTCGATTGAAATACCATTACCAGGCCCTTGAAAAGCCTTAGTGTTTACGAGATTTAATACCATTGATTCTGGCATAGGTTATCACCCTAGACGCTCTGCCCTTGGAAACCTGAGCTTGGAAGCTGTTATCTCAAAAAATTACAGCCGCCTCAGGCTAGGACTCACTTTCGATTTGAAAAGTGGCCGTCAAACTCAAAAGAGACGACACGAGCGAAGTACAGCATCAAGTCACACATCGCAATACACCAAGCTTGCGAGGTGTTTCAAAGATCTTTGAAGCAAAGACGCAATGAAACTTGGGCGACGCTTGAAATACCAAATATGAGTTACTGGGCAGGCCAGTTGCACATAACCCATCCGATGCCTGCGTGCTCGAGCACTAATATATTCTATTCCGCAAAGCTCGCACATTTTTGGAGCATCTTTCTGTTTTTCCGGATTAAAATACTTTCCACAAGCACATGTGCCACTTTTGACCGGACCAAAAATACGTTCACAGAATAGCCCGTCTCTTTCAGGCTTATGAGTCTTGTAATGAATAGTGTTATGTCTGGTCACGCGCCCTACGGTCTCTCCATTTGGGAGCGTTCTGTTAGCCCAACTGCGAATTTGCTCTGGAGAAGCCAGGCGAATACGCAGATACTGACGATCAGAACGAGAAATCATGGCAAACCTCCGATGTTGAGTTAAGCAGACAGTGGCAACATACTTTGAATTGCAAGGGGGGTGCCGAATGCCCACATCACAAATCCGATTCTATATCTCTTATCCTGACAGGGGGGTTATGCTGGCCTCAGATCATCTTGTAAGTTCTCTTTCGAGGTAACCCACCGTCCCACATTAATGCCCAAACAGCGGAGTTCTCGAACTAAGAGTTTAAAGGCTTCGGGAACATCTTGTGATTTTGGAAGTTCTTCTCCTGTGATCATAGCTCCTAAAACTTCTTTACGCCCAAAAATATCATCGGACTTACTAGTCAAAATTTCTTGCAAAACACAAGAAGCTCCAAACCCTTCTAAAGCCCAGACCTCCATTTCTCCGACTCTTTGTCCTCCTCGCCTGGATCTGCCCCGGAGAGGCTGCTGGGTGACTAGAGAGTATGGACCAGTAGAACGGGCATGAATTTTGTCATCCACTTGGTGAATAAGTTTAAGTATATAAGCTCTTCCCACAGTTACAGGCTGCTCAAACATTTCTCCTGTTCTACCATCAAAGAGTCGACTTTTTCCTGGGCTATCGGCTTCAAAAATCCAAGGGTAGGTAGACGCTTTTCTGGCCAAAGAAAGTTCGGAGAGCACTAATTTGCGGGAGGCTTCTCGTTCATATTGTTCGTCAAAAGGAACCATGCGATAATGGCGACCTAAAAAGGCCCCTGCTAAGCCCAACACACATTCAAATACCTGTCCAACATTCATTCTCGAAGGCACACCCAAAGGGCTTAATAAAACGTCTACGGGAGTTCCATCTTGGAGATAGGGCATGTCCTGGCGCGGTAAAATTCTAGAAATGATGCCTTTATTGCCATGTCGACCAGCCACTTTGTCTCCTACTTTGATTTTTCGCTTTTGAACTATAGTCACATGTATGACTTGGCCCTGCCCCAGAGGGCTTCCATCTTGATACACCCAGTGAACATCAATTACTCGTCCTCGGCCCCCTGGAGGAACTTTTAAAGAGCTTTCTTCAGAAGTAGAAGGCTGAATGCCAAAAATAGCTTGTAATAATCTGCCTTCAGGACTCTGAAAAGTTTGGGAAGGCTCCTGAGGTGTCAGTTTACCAACTAACACATCTCCTGTCTCTACCCAAGCACCCGGACAAACTACTCCATTGACATCAAGGTGGCGAAGCAAATGGGACTCCAAATAAGGTAACTGCTTAGTAATCTCTTCCATACCTTGGTTCGTACAGCGGGCTTCAATCTCGTATTTCTTTATATGAAAAGAAGTGAACACGTCTTCGTATACTAGGCGTTCGTTAATCAGTACAGCATCTTCAAAGTTGTATCCATCCCAGGGCATATAGGCTACGAGCACATTTTTACCTAAGGCTAGCTCGCCTTCAGCAGTAGTCGCAGCTTCAGCAAGAAGCTGCCCTTTGGCCACAGTTTCGCCTAAAATTACTGCCGGTCTTTGATGAATGCAGGTATTGTAATTAGATCTTTGATAATTCAATAAAAATTTGACACATTCTGGCTGGTTGTCACCAACCAGGCAAATCTTCTGCCCATCTACATAGCCGATCCGGCCATCCTGAGGTGCTAATAATAGGGTACCGGAATGCAAAGCGATATGAGTTTCTAACCCAGTACCCACAATAGCCTTTTCAGGTCTCAGCAAAGGCACAGCTTGGCGCTGCATATTTGAGCCCATCAAAGCACGGTTGGCATCATTATGCTCCAAGAAAGGAATAAGACAAGCACCAACTGAAAAATACTGAAAAGGCAAAATGCTTCTGAGATGGATTTGCTTCCAGGGGGTAGTAATAAATTCTTGTTGACAACGCGCCGGCGTGCTTTGCTTATCTCTGGAAATTTGGCTAAGGGCCAACATGTTTCCGGTAGCGATTTTGTAGTATTCATCTAGACCGGGAGGTAAATAAACGGTACTTTCTGTAGTTGGCTTTTTAGGGACTGTATATAAAGGGCTTTCAATAGCCCCATACATATTGACATTAGCTTGAGTAGCCAAAGAACTAACTAGACCCGCATTCATGCCCTCAGAAGTTTCGATAGGGCAAATACGTCCATATTGGCTAGGATGAATGTCGCGTACTCGGAAACTGGCAGTCCTACGAGTAAGACCGCCAGGACCTAATACACTCAATTTTCGTTTATGAACAATTTCAGCCAAAGGATTAGTTTGATCTAAAAATTGGCTCAGGGGGTGAGATGTAAAAAATTCTTTCAGATTCAGCACTTGTGGCGCTGAATGCATCAAACCCTTTGCAGACGGTGACCAATTGTGCTTAGCAGCTTTATGTAAGAGTTTGGAAATTGTAGTCGATAAGCGAGACAAAGATATTCTTAGTTGCAAAGCCAATAAATCTCCTACAGAACGCACACGTTTGTTTTTGAGATGATCAATATCATCAAAAGGCATATTTTTGCCTCCTTTCATCTCTAACAAAAGATTTATGGCTGCTACAATATCTTGTGGCAACAAAAATCTTTCCTCTACCGATGTCAGTTCTCCCAGCCGTAGATTCATATTGACACGGCCTAACCATCCCAATTCAAATTTCTCACGCAATTTAAGACCAAGATTTTTAGGTAGGGGGTCTACAGCATGGGTAGGATACAAACATGTCAAAATTTCTCTCATAGACGATTGGCAAGATGCCACTATAGACAAATTTTTATCTATAGTGCGTTCGTCCAGAAGAATTGAGTTCATCAAAAGAGTCCCGCCATCATCCTGGCTCCTGCAGATTTCAAGTATGTCTGCACCCATAGCTGCTAGTAGGATCATCACAGGAAATTTGCACCTTCGGTTAAAACGAACCCAAATTTGATTTTTGCCATCTATTTCGAATTTTAATCTATCGCCCCATTCTGAAATCACCGTCACTGTATGCACAGGCTTGCGTTGCGAATTTTTTTCTACAGTAAAATAGACCCCAGGATTGCGCAAAATTTGACTTACTACAACCCTAGAAACGCCATTGATAATAAATGTACCTATTGGGCTCATTAAAGGCAAGCTACCTAGAAACACTTTTTGCTTTTGCACATTTCGGTTTGCGTCATTTCTAAGCTCAGCTGGCACATACAGCCCAGCTGTATAACTCGAGAGGCTCCTTAAAGCTTCTCTCTCGTCCACATGAGGAATTCCCAACTTATATTCTTCACCACACAGCCATAGCTTTAATTCATTTTCGGAATCCTGGACTATCGAAAAGAATCGCAGCTCTTGAATAATGCCATACTCTAAAAAATCCTGAAATCCTTTTAATTGCATAGCCTTAAAATCTGGTAATGCAAATACGCCTACGTCGCTGAGTCTGGCCATATATTCCTCATGTCTTTAGGCCCAACATATCTCCCGGGCCTAAATTGTTAATAGATCTAATCTAGTGTTTGGAATTGCTATATTCCTCTTAATATTTCAATGCGATATGTTAAAAAAGCCCCCCGAATAGTCAAACCTGAGACGCATCTTTGATAGTTGCAAGACTATGCCGATATCAAGCTTGACTTGGCCTAGAAGAAAGGATATTATTTCTATAATAAGATAGCCGTATATTGTTTAAAGCCAAAAGCTTTTAGATCAAGGCCTAACTTAGGCGACATGGCCAAGTGGTAAGGCAGAGGATTGCAAATCCTTTATCCCCAGTTCGATCCTGGGTGTCGCCTGACTGCCAAAAAGCACAATAAAAAGGCTTGGGGCTGCCGTACTCTGCTAGCTACAAGTATAGAGTGTGATGCTCTAAATACATAGCCTGACACAGTCTCTACACTTGAACCTCTCATTAGCTGACAGCCCCATTTGATTGTAAAAGATCTTAGCCTTCGGCGCAAGGCCCTTTCTCAAACAAAGGTCCTCTTGGCATCTACTAGTAAGCCTGGTATGATGAATTATGTGCACAGAAACATTACATCACACCTGAAGTCAACACCACATCATTATCTATGGATATAGTCAGCATTGGTTGGGCATCACTCATGGTCATATTTACCTTTTCTCTTTCTCTAGTTGTTTGGGGCAGAAGTGGACTCTAAGTGTTTTGCTATGTTTTGTACAATATGCACATTTAGAGCAAGCTTACTTCTCAAACATCAGAAAAGACACAGCCATTTTCTAAAAACAGATACTTTGCTCTTTACACTTGGTTATCCTGAAGACCATTGACTTTGAAAAACAAAGAGCAGGTTTAATGGCCCTGCTTTAAGCAAAAAACAGGGCCATTAATATCCATAATCTATGGGAATAGTATAGCTAATCTGTCCCCATTCCAGTTCAAAGACCTTGTCACTAAGCAGATCTCTTGGTCTATCTATGAGCGGTTGACCAAATACAGGTGGATTTGCAAGCCGTCTGATTGGCTGACCATTAGACAAGGGGAAATTTTCAAATTCACTCTTGCCATTCCGAAGGCAAAGACTTTCTCCCACAAAAAAAAGTAAAGTGACACTCGACAAGACCTGGCCTAATAGTAATATAGGATCCAGACGCCAGCCTTGAAACATCAAAATTCCACCAGATAACAGACCCATGGAAGAAAAGAATAAATCATAATATTAAGATAGTTAGGCTCTAGCCCCCCCCTTAGGAACTAAACAGACTACTTACATAGTGCTTAGCTCAAACAGTCTAGTACTTAGAGCTTTTGAAACCCCAGGCCTTTTCTGCTAGTCTGCGACTCACTAGATTGACTGTTATTGGCCCTTATTAGCTTTTTTGGCTTATTAAACGAAACAGAAGATTTGATTAATAATATCTCTGTCATCGCCATAGCCTTTTGGGCTTTCTACTGCCTGAAAAAATGTAAAATTGAATATCTTATTAGATCAAATATCCAAGCAGACCTTTTGTGCTTAGCATGCAAGTATAGACAAAGCGGTAGGTGGGGCCAATGCTCCAATGGTTGGATAGAAGCTAGCAAAATTTCCTTCTACAGACGGAAGCTCTTTTCCATAAGCAAAACAGTGTTTACTTGTTGGCCTGGTCTGGTGAAGCGTTTTGGACCCTTGATTTCACTCACCATCGCTCCTAGCTTGATTTGGCCTTTTTGCTCTAGGTCTTATCCTTATAGCTTTTTGCCAGCGCTCGCACTAACTAGTAAAAACACACTTTTTTCCAAAATTGACAGAAAAACAGGTTTAAAAAACGACCTAACCTTGCATGTGCATTCTAAGGCGCACCTCTAGACATCTCGGGCCTTTTAGTCCTAAGAAAAAACAACAAAAGGCCAACCATAGACAAGGCTAGCCCAAGGACCGTACTAGGCCCAAACTCCATATGAATCATAGAATTATAGAATTATAGAATCCTCAAATAAAATAGAATAAAATGAACTGACTATCTATCTAGCAATCTACAGACCACTTTCTGCTCTAAAGACCCAAAACGTGGGCTTGTGTATTTGGTCTATCAGTGGGTTCAAGATGCGCTAGCCATCTAAAAACACATATTTAGCTTTAGTTCTAGACGGTTTCAAAACTAGACTCTTTTTAGGAGCCCCGAAGGGCCCGCAGTTCCGCAAGGGCAAGTGAGTTTTATGGCTGTGCTTTGTTGACCTTAATACTTTACCTTTCTAATTACCGACCTGACTTTCAGTCTTAACATAAAGAATAATCAAAAAGGCCGTGGGAATTAATATAAACAAAGCGGTGGCAATAAATGCAAGAATGTTGACTTCCATATTCAGGACGCCCTTGGAACTACAATAACTCATAAATCTCGCTTCTGCAATTAGTCGATATTCTGACACCTTCCAAATGAATCTTGAGCAAAGCAAAGACAGCACCTCTCACACCTCAAGGGTTAAAAAAATGCTCAAAAACAAATACCACATAATGATAATGTCTAGTCATGAAGACCGCACTGGGTGATATTTTTTTCAGAATAGATATGGGCAAACCAGTCTCACACTAGACCTGGTCTAAGCTACAAGTATATTGGCTAAGTCCAGGATGTCAGAGCGTTTTTGCCTTGGAGAGGACTCGAACCTCCACGCTTTGCAGCACAAGATTTTGAGTCTCGCGTGTCTACCATTTCACCACCAAGGCTATAAGCAAAAGTACTTTATTATACACCCAAACCGATCTGACTATGCAGGAAAGCTTCCTTCCCTTCTATGTCTTCCTGCATTGAGCACCAAATAGTCTTGCTCTGATTTTTTCATTAAATGGCCTAAGATCGAATAGCATAGATCTTGTATAACTATATAATCACGACTTGCTTAGGTTTAAGTAGCTTGCCCCTCAATATAGAAGAGTACAAGAGAACGAATACTTGTATCGTTTATCATTCTAATAATCGGTATCCAGGGATTGGTGGATGTCGATATCTTGTTTGAAAAAGTGGTCTTTTGTAAAATAGGTTGTCTTTGTTTGGCTGATTTTTTTTTTCCCAGTAGTTTTATATCTTATCTGATTTTCTGTGTATGTCAGAAATTTTATTGTTTGAGGCTCTTCGTGAGGGTTTACAAGAGGAGATGGATCGTGATCCTCGGGTCATGGTCATGGGAGAAGATGTTGGTCATTATGGAGGTTCTTATAAAGTGACCAAAGGGTTTGCTGAGCGCTATGGTGATCTTCGCCTTCTGGATACTCCTATTGCAGAAAATAGTTTTACGGGTATGGCAGTAGGAGCTGCTATGACCGGCCTTCGACCGGTAGTCGAAGGTATGAATATGGGATTCTTGCTTTTGGCTTTTAATCAGATTGCTAATAATGCTGGCATGCTTCATTATACTTCTGGGGGCAATTTTACTATTCCCATAGTCATTAGAGGACCGGGAGGAGTAGGTAGACAACTTGGTGCAGAGCACTCTCAAAGATTAGAATCCTACTTTCAATCAGTGCCTGGTTTGCAAATGGTAGCCTGTTCTACACCCTACAATGCGAAAGGCTTAATCAAAGCAGCTATTCGTACTGAAAACCCAGTCATTCTTTTTGAGCATGTCCTTTTATACAATCTTAAACAAGCCATTCCCGAACAAGAATATTTGGTCTGTTTAGAAAAGGCTGAAGTGGTTCGTTCTGGTCGAGATGTAACCATTCTGACATATTCCCGAATGAGACACCACGTATTGCAAGCCGCTAAAAATCTGGTACACAAAGGCTATGATCCGGAAATCATAGATATTCTTTCTTTGAAACCTTTAGATTTAGGTACCATAGGGCACTCCATACGTAAGACGCACCGGGTATTAGTGGTAGAAGAATGCATGAGAACGGGAGGAATTGGTGCCAGTTTACGGGCTGCTTTAATCGAGCATTTCTTTGATGACTTAGATGGACCAATAGCATGTTTATCATCTCAAGACGTTCCTACTCCATATAGTGGGCCTTTAGAAGAACTTACAGTTATTCAACCATGGCAAATTGTACAAGCTGTAGAACAACTTTGTCAGTCTAAATCTTCTTGCTAATATAGGCTTATTACTTGGCAGGCTGTTGACAACATAATAGATGTACATCGATATTTTTAACAAATATACGAAACTACCATGTTGAGCTTTGCTATTTTTTTGACCACTTCCATTGCCATAAAAGACTTTAAAATGGGTCCTGTAAAGGCGTGAAACTAATATTTTGTTTTTTCTTTAAGGAAGATTGAGAATATTCCAAACAGAATAATGAACTTTCAAAAATTCACTCTTGTCTGTCATTTCTTTTGGATATTATTGCAATACGCACGTTAAGTCATTATTAGTGTCTGAGCAGCCAGAAAGGCCCCTGAAGATTGAGTTTGACTCATTAGATAGACTTAACTTTCATCGAACTGTTCGGGGAGAGCGTCTTTTTAAAGGGTCGGTAAATTTGTGGTCACATTTACCGACCCTTTTGTCTCATATTTTTTTTTAGTGTACGAAAAGCTATATGTTTCGTCTAAATGAATTAATCTTTAAATGAAATCAGCTTTTTGAAAAGTACGTTTTGGCTTTTTCCTGATCCTAGCATAGAAAACGAGCCAAACAAAGAATAGCTAGCTTTGTTTGGCTCGTTTTCTATGCTAGGATAATCCCTACAGCTTAGAGCGACAAACCAAGCGATGAGTACCTTGCTTCGCTGTCGACAACCCAACGTATGCAAGGGAATTTGTGTGTGTGCTTGTTCTCTGGATTTTGTATAAGGAGTCATTATGTCCCGTTATCGAGGACCCCGCGTCAAAATTATCCGTAGCCTTGGGTCCCTACCAGGCCTGACCTCCAAAATCCCTAAAATAAAATCTCCCCATGGGAGTGGCAGCCCCTCTTCACTCAGTAAAAAAGGGGGTTCAGCGCGTGGCAAGGCTAGTTCTGGCGGTTCATCATCAGGTAATAGTAATAGAAAAGGTTCGGAATATGGAGTCCGTTTAGCAGAAAAACAAAGGTTACGCTTTCATTATGGGTTAACCGAACATCAGCTTTTTCGATATGTGCGTTTAGCTAGAAGAGCTAAAGGCTCTACAGGTGAAGTGCTCTTGCAACTCTTGGAAATGCGTTTGGATAATATCTTATTTCGTTTAGGCATGGCTCCGACTATACCTGCGGCCAGACAACTGGTTAGTCATGGTCATGTTTTAGTAAGCCAGCGTGTAGTGAATATTCCTAGCTACCGTTGTAAACCTGATGACACAATTTCGATTCGAGATCGCCAAAGATCTCAGACACTTATAGAGCGCGGTGTCAGTCAAGAGCAAAATACAAAAGTGCCTAGCCATCTCAGCCTAAAGCCAATTAAGGGACAGGCAGCAGTCACGCACCTAGTTCAACGTGATTTTGTTGGTCTTAAAGTAAATGAACTTTTGGTTGTAGAATACTATTCTAGACAGGCTTAAATGTCTTTTGGTATTTCAGCACTGTGAAGTCAAGATCTAGCAAAGCAAAAAATTGGGATGTTCATGACGCCAAGTGTTTTTTGTGCCCAGTCTCTACTATTTTATTTTGTATACTGAATAATAAGCCATAAAAGAGGGACTGGTATAACTAATTCGACCTTGGCTCTGGTGTTTTGTCTTAAGTGTGGTTCATTTTTTTGAAACACATGAACACGAGTAGCTAACTCTAAAGGCAGCTGAACTAATTGAAAGACGAGGTCAAAAGGGGACGTTACGGAAAGAGAGGGATTCGAACCCTCGGTAAACAAACGTCTACATAGCATTTCCAATGCTACGCCTTCGACCACTCGGCCATCTTTCCTTTCATTGCATTGTAAAGTATCTTAGCTTAGAGCCCATTACAGAGCAACCCTTCTACTAAAGGAACTGTTTTTTTCCTGTTTGCTTTTGTTTTCTGTGTTTGTGACTTGAACTTCATACCGAATGTAGTCTAAGCCAACCTTTTTGAATCTCACTCATTAAATTAGACCTTAAGAATTGTCAGGCTACAAACTGAGACTTTCAAGTTATTTTTTCCCAAATGCTAAACAAAATAGACACAAAAACAAAGCACAATAGGAAGCGGCATGTGTTGTTTTGAAGTGTACTGTATAGCAGTGC
>RQSC01000010.1:465236-467736 GCA_013416795.1 Prasinococcaceae sp. CCMP 1430
ACCGTCAAACTGGTAAAACAGCTGTAGCCATTGATACAATTATTAACCAGAAAGAAACTGGTGTTATTTGTGTATACGTAGCTATTGGTCAAAAAGCATCTTCTGTTGCTCAAATTGTTACTTCATTAGAAGAAGCTGGTGCATTAGAGAATACAATTATTGTTGCTGAAAACGCTGATTCTCCAGCGCCATTACAGTACTTAGCTCCTTATACTGGTGCTGCTTTAGCAGAATATTTTATGTACACAAACCGTCATACTCTGGCGATTTATGATGATTTATCTAAGCAAGCTGCTGCTTACCGTCAAATGTCTCTTTTATTACGTCGTCCACCAGGTCGTGAAGCGTACCCTGGAGATGTATTCTACTTACACTCACGTTTACTTGAACGTGCAGCTAAGCTAAGTGATGCATTAGGCGAAGGAAGTATGACAGCATTACCTGTGGTAGAAACACAAGCAGGGGATGTATCGGCGTATATTCCAACAAATGTTATTTCTATTACTGATGGTCAGGTATTCTTATCAGGTGATTTATTCAACTCAGGTATCCGTCCAGCAATTAACGTAGGTATTTCAGTTTCTCGTGTTGGTTCAGCTGCGCAAATTAAAGCTATGAAGCAAGTAGCTGGTAAATTAAAGTTAGAATTAGCACAGTTTGCTGAATTAGAAGCTTTTTCACAGTTTGCTTCAGATTTAGATAAAGCAACTCAAAACCAGCTAGCTCGTGGACAACGTCTACGTGAATTACTTAAGCAAGCACAAGGTGCTCCACTTTCAGTTCCACAACAAGTAGTTACTATCTACACAGGAATTAATGGGTATCTTGATGATGTTGAAGTAGCAGATGTTCGTGAATTCTTATCAGGACTTCGTGAGTATGTTGGTACAAGTGCTACAGGAATTATTGATAGCATTAATTCTTCTAAGAAATTTGATGATGATGCAGAAGCTATGTTATTAGAAGCAATTGCAACATATAAAGAAAGTTTCTTTGCTTCTAAAAAAGGTTAATTTTCATTAATTAACTCTCTCTTTATTTGTCAAGTAAACAAAACATTTACTTGACAAATATTATTCTTTTATTGTATACTTAAATAAATAAATAAGTTAATTAATAATTCAGCCGAGATAGCTCAGTTGGTAGAGCAGCGGATTGAAAATCCGCGTGTCACCAGTTCGACTCTGGTTCTTGGCATAAAATTTATGATATTGTTCTCATTTTGTATATTTTTTGATTATCTTTCTGAATAATCATATAACTATATGAATAAATTATAAATTTTTATTTATGCATAAATAAAAATTATTATTATGATAGTGTATACTAATCACTAATATTGAGCTTATGCTCCCGGAATAGATGTATGACTAGATATTCTAATTTTATAGATTCTAGATAAAAGAGCCTATCTTTACTAAAACTTAAAAAACTTTATGGCACCACAAACAGAAACTAAAACAGGAACAGGGTTCCAAGCCGGGGTAAAAGATTACCGTCTAACTTACTACACTCCAGAGTACGTTGTTAAGGATACTGATATTCTTGCAGCATTCCGTGTACAGCCTCAGCCAGGTGTACCAGCTGAAGAGGTTGCTGCAGCAGTAGCAGCTGAATCATCTACAGGTACTTGGACAACTGTATGGACTGATGGTCTAACTTCTCTTGACCGTTACAAGGGTCGTTGTTACGATATTGAGCCAGTTGCTGGTGAAGACGATTCTTACATCGTATACGTAGCTTACCCTCTAGATCTATTTGAAGAAGGTTCTGTAACTAACCTATTTACTTCAATTGTTGGTAACGTATTTGGTTTTAAGGCTTTACGTTCACTTCGTCTAGAAGATTTACGTATTCCTCCAGCTTACGTTAAGACTTTCACTGGTCCTCCTCATGGTATTCAGGTTGAGCGTGATAAGCTAAACAAGTACGGACGTGCTCTACTAGGTTGTACTATTAAGCCTAAGCTAGGTCTTTCTGCTAAGAACTACGGTCGTGCAGTATACGAATGTCTTCGTGGTGGTCTTGATTTCACTAAGGATGATGAGAACGTAAACTCTCAGCCATTCATGCGTTGGCGTGATCGTTTCCTTTTCGTAGCAGAGGCTTCTTACAAGGCTCAAGCAGAAACTGGAGAGGTTAAGGGTCATTACCTAAACGCAACTGCTGCTACTTGTGAAGAAATGCTTAAGCGTGCAGCTTGTGCTAAGGATCTAGGTGTTCCAATTATTATGCATGACTACCTAACTGGTGGTTTCACTGCTAACACTTCTCTAGCTCACTACTGTCGTGATAACGGTCTTCTTCTACACATTCACCGTGCGATGCACGCTGTAATTGACCGTCAGCGTAACCACGGTATTCACTTCCGTGTACTTGCTAAGGCTCTACGTATGTCTGGTGGTGATCACCTTCACTCAGGTACTGTTGTAGGTAAGCTTGAGGGTGAACGTGAAGTAACTCTAGGTTTCGTAGACCTAATGCGTGATGACTACATTGA
>RQSC01000010.1:472736-476838 GCA_013416795.1 Prasinococcaceae sp. CCMP 1430
TCCTGTAGCGCTTCGCCCATGGCGGCTCGCGTGCAGCTGCAACATTGTTGCTCGGCACGCGACCACCATCGCCACCGCCAGCTGCTCGCGCGCACCCGCCGCAGCGAGCGAGGGTTTGTGTGAATGGCGGCTGCCAGCTGCCGCAAATTCCGCCACACGCGCCACGCGCGCGCGCGCGCGCTCCCCTTCGCACCCTCCTCGCGGCGCTCCCCAAAAAAAAAAAAAGGGGCGGCGGCGGCGTCCGTTCCTCCATCCGAATCGCTGTCCGCCCCCGCCGCGAACGCGCGTCGATCGACGCGATCGGACGCGCGGCGGGTGCGCGTTTCATCCGCGGTCGCGGCGCGCGCGAAAAATCCATTTAAAAAATCAAAAACGTTTTCTTGGGGGAAAAGACGAACAAAAAAAAGCGTCATCACTCCCTCCGGGCCGGATCCGCGGGGGGGGTCGGCCGGCGGCGCCGCGGCGGCGGCGACGGTGGGGCGCCGCGCGACGGGCTCGCTGTGGGGGGAGGCCGTCATCATGGCAACGCCCAAATCAAAATCAAAATACCGATAGCGTCAAAAACAAAAAGAATTGATAGGTCAGAATGCGTCGAAAATCCTTGGCTCCCACCCATCCACCCAACCCAAACCCAGCCGGTCCCGGTCCCAACCGCGCGCACCGCGAGCGCGCCTGCGCGAGCACGCGCGCCGCGCCACGGGAGACGAGACGCACCCCACGGCTTTGTATTTAGGGTTAGGGTCTACAGAAGAGGAAAAACGTGCACGCGAGGGGATTATCAGTACCAATTCGACGGTGCGTTCGTCGCCGGCGCGCGCGTCTCTTTTGATCCTTCCTTTTCTTTTGAGTTTTTTTTTTTCCTTTTTTTTCCTCGTCCGATCCCGATCCCGCGGGGCCCCGCGCGAGGCCTGTCGCGGACGGAGGTCAAAATCAATCGACGGAGGTCAAAATCAATCGATTGCACCCGCAAGAAGAATGGCTGCGAGTGCTGCCGGCGCGAGACGAATTTTACGGCACCGCTGGCAGGCGGGCGGGCGAACGGGTGAGTAACGCGTAAGAATCTGCCCTCAGGAAGGGGATAACAGTGGGAAACTACTGCTAATACCCTATAAGCGCATGCGTAAAAGCCTTCGGGCACCTGGGGATGAGCTTGCGTCTGATTAGCTAGTTGGTGAGGTAATGGCTTACCAAGGCGATGATCAGTAGCTGGTCTGAGAGGATGATCAGCCACACTGGGACTGAGACACGGCCCAGACTCCTACGGGTGGCGGCAGTGGGGAATTTTCCGCAATGGGCGCAAGCCTGACGGAGCAATGCCGCGTGGAGGCAGAAGGCCCACCGGGTCGTAAACTCCTTTTCTCAGAGAAGAATCATGACGGTATCTGAGGAATAAGCTCCGGCAAAATCTGTGCCAGCAGCCGCGGTAAGACAGATGGAGCAAGCGTTATCCGGAATGATTGGGCGTAAAGGGACCGCAAGGTGGCTTGGTTAGTCTATTGTCAAAGCCCAGGGCTTAACCTTGGATAGGCAGTGGAAACTGCTAGGCTGGAGTACGGTAGAGGTAGAGGGAATTCCCGGTGGAGCAGTGAAATGCATAGAGATCGGGAAGAACGCCGAGGGCGAAGGCACTCTGCTGGGCCGAAACTGACACTGCAGTGCTCGAAAGCTAGGGGAGCGAATGGGATTAGAGACCCCAGTAGTCCTAGCCGTAAACGATGGATACTAAGTCCTGTGAGTATTAACCCTTTCAGGGCTGCAGCTAACGCATTAAGTATCCCGCCTGGGGAGTACGCTCGCAAGAGTGAAACTCAAAGGAATTGACGGGGGCCCGCACAAGCGGTGGAGCATGTGGTTTAATTCGATGCAACGCGAAGAACCTTACCAGGGCTTGACATGCCGCGAACCTCCCTGAAAAGGGAGGGTGCCTTTGGGAACGCGGACACAGGTGGTGCATGGCTGTCGTCAGCTCGTGCCGTGAGGTGTTGGGTTAAGTCCCGCAACGAGCGCAACCCTCGTGTCTAGTTGCCGGTACGGAACTCTAGACAGACTGCCGGTGACAAGCCGGAGGAAGGTGAGGATGACGTCAAGTCAGCATGCCCCTTTCACCCTGGGCGACACACGTGCTACAATGGCCGAGACAAAGGGCTGCTAGCCTGCGAAGGTATGCTAAATCCCAAAAACTCGGTCTCAGTTCGGATTGTAGGCTGCAACTCGCCTGCATGAAGCCGGAATCGCTAGTAATCGCCGGTCAGCCATACGGTGGTGAATTCGTTCCCGGGCTTTGTACACACCGCCCGTCACACTATGGGAGCTGACTATGCCCGAAGTCATTACTCTAACCAATAGGAGGGGGATGCCGAAGGCAAGGTTAGTGACTGGAGTGAAGTCGTAACAAGGTAGCCGTTCTGGAAGGAGTGGCTGGATCACCTCCTTTGTAAGGAGAATAAAGACTACTTATCTAATGAATTTTTTCATTCAGTTGGAGAAGACTGTTTCTTCTAGGTTAATTTTTAATTCTTTTTCGAGCCCGTAGGGCAACTCAATTGTGCAATTCTTCTCTTTTGTTATAAATTATGCTATGTAAGGAGGTGGGGATTTTTCCTTGGACCACCTGACCCGGCGCTTTTCAATTTCAATTCCAATTGAAATGATTGGAACAATTCGGCCCAGCCCCTTAAATAAGAGAAACATTTGATTTATCCTTTAAAATTTATATGTTTAATCATATGGGGATATTTCTCACGGAAAGGACCGTTTGCTGATTTCATCGGCTAGGCTTCGAACGTTTGTAAAGTTTTTTATTGAGCCGATCATTTAATAATTGTGTCAATTCTATATTGATGGGCTATTAGCTCAGTTGGTTAGAGCGCGCCCCTGATAAGTGCGTAGTTGTATACGATGGTTGGATCTCTTGGGGATCGAAGATGGTTGTACGAGTAAATCTGCGCCTGCACGAGTCAAGGACCTTGAAGATGTTAGCATGGCGTAATCTCTTTGTAGATAGCTAGGATATTAGTTATGAAAACTTGAAAGACAGTGCGATTAAGATGAAATGGTTAAACAGATCTTATCTATTCGGATTCTTCTAAAGAGGATCCTGAGTGGGAGTCTAGTAAATTCCTTATCTTTACTATGAGAATCATCTCCCTCTTTCTTTTTGGAAACGACTTAGACCGAATCTATTATCGCATCTCCATCCATCGTAAACTACCTAATCCTCATCTTGAATCCTGAGGGGGGAAGAGGCATCTATATCATCGAAGATTAATAGAAGGGAGGCACGAAGTTCCCATAGGCTAACTTACTTTGACTGTGTAGAAAATTTGCCGCAAAAACAAAAAGCGTAAAATTGTCCGTAAGGTGGTAGATTTATCAATTCTATAGATTAAGAGATTCGAGATGTCAAGATGTATTTTGCGATAGAGAGGCTTAGGCAACTCTTGGTTGTATAAGAAACATCTGAAGAGCGTAATACGGTCAAAGTTGTATGTTGCGTTCGAGAAGCCTATCAGTTACTACATAACAAATATTGTTCATCTAGTCTCTGGTTTGAAAGCTTTTATATAAGGGCTTTTTATAACGAGAGGTCAGAAAGGCTTCTTGGGCGAGGTCTCTGGTTCAAATCCAGAATAGCCCATAAATAAATAAATGCTAATAAGAGAAAGTCGGGGGGTATAGCTCAGTTGGTAGAGCGCTGTCTTTGCAATTGCGCCGTTGAATGAATTTTTACACATGTAACGCCCATAGGGCGTCTTCGTGAACAAAAAAAGAAGACTAATAAAACACCCGCAGGGTGTTTGACGTCAATTAAGCCCACGTCTTACTTCCATCTAAAAAGGGTAGGAAGGACTAGAAGCACGACGTATCTTGTTTTTTCATTATCTATGTTATTAATCATTGCTTTCTGGCAGCCTGTCGTTAGCTATAGTTCTATAGATATATTTTGATGGACAAGTGGGAAAATATTTATAACATTGAGTTCTTTTATGGTTCGGTCTGTAAAGATCATAGACGAATCTTGTTTATAGTCTTGGCAGGATTTTTTAGGGCCATAGCTCTAGATCGAAGTATCACTTTGTACCTATGCGAACAAAGTGGTTAT
>RQSC01000904.1:2765-13854 GCA_013416795.1 Prasinococcaceae sp. CCMP 1430
TGCGGGCGCAGAGGCGGCGCCCGCGCCACCGCAGCGCTCGACCTCACGCCACCTCCTCGGTGCTCCGCGCCGGGTCCGCCTCGCGCGTGCTCCCTGAGCGAGACGCGGACAGGCTCGGCCGCGAGCGCGCTCGTGCGCTTCCGCGCGGCTCGCCTGCGCCCGTCCCCCCAGCCGCAGCGGCCGCGGCGGCGGCCGCGGCCTCATCCTCGTCGAGCAGCGCCGCAGCAGTGCTCAAGCGCTCCGTCACGGCGTCCATCGTGTGGCGCAGGCGCCCCGCGCGCGCGCGTGCGGCCGCCAGCCGCTCAGCTGCCAGCGAGAACGACGACGCGCTCCCCGACAGCTGCGACGCGCGAGGGCCGAGAGTCAATGCGGGCGCGCTCGAGGCGCGTCTACGAGCGCACGCACGCACGCACGCACGAGCGAGCGAGCGAGCGAGGCGAGGCGAGGAGCCCGCCGAGGGTGCGCAGCCGCGCGCTGCGGCAGCCCTCGCCGCTCCCCTCTCGCGCGCGCCCTTCGCACCTGCGCCTCGGCGGCCGCCGCCTCTCCAGCTCGTCGGATGGCCGCCTCGGCGTGCTCCAGCGCGGCGTCGAGCGCATCCTGCGCGCCGCAGAGCGCGGCCACATCGGCCTCCGACGACTCCAGCGACTGCGCGAGCAGGGCCTCCATCGCGCCCGCCGGGCGCGCGACGCGCCTCGCGAGCGCCGCNGACGGCGCACGCCGGGCGGCGCCGAGCGAGCGAGCAGCTGCGCGGGTACCAACGCCGGGGGCCGTCTCGGGCGGCGCCGCCTCGGGCTCCGCGACAGCGGGCGCTCTCGTCTCTCCCGCCGCTGTCCCGGCGTCTGCGGCGATGCCGGCGCCGGCGAGGGCCGCGCCGCTGCCCGTGGGCTGGACGGAGGGCGTGGACCCGCGCACAGGCGCACCGTACTACTTCAATGTGGCGAGGGGCGTCACGCAGTGGGAGAGGCCGCGCCCGCCTCCGCCCCCGCCAGGCGGCATGGCGCCGCCGAGCGGGCCCGCGCCGGTGCCGGCGCGAGCGACAGCCGCAGCAGCGCCCGCTGGCGGCGGGGCGCGTCCGCCGGCGGCCTTCCCGCAGACGGTGCAGGTCGACACCGGCAGGTACGCTCGCTGCTCGGGCACGCGCGCGGCTCGAGCGAGCGGTCGGCCGCTGCTGGAGGTGCCCGCGCGCGCGTTCGCTGCCGAGACGCGCGCACGCAAGGCACAGGTAGCTCGCGCCCGGCCGCCAGGCGCTGCAACTCGCGCGTGCGGCTCGGCGCCAGGCTGACGTGCGCCTCTCGCTACGCACAGCTCCGTGACCACGGCTGCCATACAGGAGGAGGCGCTCGCTCGCGCGCGCGCGGCGGTGCCGCCTGGAAAGCGCGCGCGCAACCCCGGAGCGCACAAGTGGATGCAGGAGCGGCCGAGCAAGAGCCAGAGGGGGTGCGTGCGCTGCGCTGCGCTGTGGGGCGCGCGGAGCGAGCGCTCATGGAACGCGGCCCGAGCGAGCGAGCCGGCGAGCGAGCGAGCGAGCGCAGGCCTGCGGCTGCTCGCCGCCCTCCCTGGACGACTGACCCGTTCGTCGCGTTCGCAGCGGTCGCGGCGATGGCGGAGGCGGAGGCGGCGACAGCAAGGACGAAATCGATCCGATGGATCCCTCCTCTTACTCGGTGCGTGCGAGCGCGTCCCGCCCGGCCCAGCTGCGTCGCACGTGTGTCACTGCGCGCGCACGCGGGTTGGCCGGCGGCCTCGTCGCCGGCCCACCCGCCTGGTCGCGCACCGCTGACCTCGTGCGCGTGCGCAGGACGCGCCGAGAGGCGGCTGGGGCACCGGAATCGAGCGCGCGCGGGGCGGCAAGCCGCGCAACGACGCCTAGGCGCGGGTGGCTCCCCGGTGCGCGCCGGTTGCAGGCGGTCGTAATTGCACTCTCGCGCTCTGCGTGCGTCCCGCGCGCACCGAGCGCAGGCGCGCTCGCCATGCGCCAGCCGGCTGTCGACCTTCGCACATTACGCGGCGCGCGCGGTGGGCGCGCGCGCCAGCGCGCTGCGGCCTAGTCGGCGTCCGCGTCCGAGGTGGGCGTGACCGCGTTCGGGTGGAGGTACGTCACCGACAGCGAGTCGCTGCCCGAGCCGGCCTGGGCACGCGCGGCCACCGTGCGCAGGTAGTCGTATGAGGCCTTGTGGTCGTCGGCGGTCAGCCCCGTGCGCGTGAGCGCCAGCGCCAGGCCGTCGGCCTTGGCGCGCTCGATGATGTCGCGCGCCTCGGCCGCGCCGCGCTCGGAGGTCAGCTTCGCGTTAGCGTTGGCGATGCGCAGCGCCGCGACCGCCTGCAGGTTGATCTTGTTGACCATGACGTCCGTCTGGTCCCTCTCGAGCTGCGCGGCCTTAAGGTTCGTCTGCTCGTCGTTGCGCTCGAGCTGCACCTTGACGTCCAGCTGCTTCTGCGCGACGCTGCTCGGGATCTGCACGCGGCCGAGCACCAGCTGGTCGAGGTGCGCGTGCAGGCTCGGGGGCTCCACGAGGCGCGCCTCGACGGCCGCGAACAGCCGGCTCTCCAGAAGGTCGCGCTCCTGGAAGTACTCGTCGAACGCGACGCTCGCGGCCACGTTCTTGATGGCCGCGCGCGCGCGGCTCTCGACGACCTTCGCGTAGCCCGCGCCGAGCTGCTCGTGGATGAGGCCCACCGCATCCTCGTCGAGCAGGTACGTCAGCGTGACGTCGATCTGGAACTCGAGGCCGATGCTGTTGTTGGTCGCGCCCGCGGAGAACACGCTGAGCTCGTCGAAGTCGACCCTGTGCGTGTCCGCCTGGTACTTGCGGAAGGTCCAGTCCGGGCCGTTGAGGTAGCGGCCGGCGCTGTACACGCGCCCGACCCGCACCTGCCCTGTGCTCTTCCGCTGCAGCAGGCCGTACTCGTAGTACTCGAGGTACGAGAAGCTCGCGGGCAGCAGCGAGACGAGCAGCAGAGAGCCGACGGCGAGCAGGGTGCAAATGGTGTGCCTGTGCCTCCCTACCGCGTCCTGCACGCTCTCGGCGGCGTGCGCGGGTATGCAGCCGGCGACCGCGGGCGGCGCGAGCTCGACATCGGCGTGCGTGGTCGCCGACATGGGGCGGCGATCGACGCAGGTCGGCCCGAACGCTGGAGGGCGCACCCGGCAGCGCCGACAGCGCTGACAGCGCCGGCAGCGCCGGCAGAGCCGGCAGAGGGCAACGGCCCGCGCGCCCACCCCACTCGCACCCCTACCCTCCTCCTGGCTGCTCGAGCGCGTGAGCGCTTGCTTGACGAGCGCCGGGGCCTTTCGCGCGCGCCGCGCCGCGCCCCGCGCGCGCGATCCCAGCGGCGCGTGTGCCACGCCCGGCGCCGCCTTTCCCCGTTTCCCCCTCCCATCCCTCCGCTTCACCCCGCGCTCCCGCGCTCCCGTTCCTCCCCACCCCCCCCACCCCCCACGCCCCTCCCACGCCGCCAGCGGCGGCCGCCGTGTGGCGCGCACCGAGCGCGCGCGCGCGGCCGAGCAAAAAAAAAGGAGCGTCGTCTGATGCAGGATTCGAACCTACGCGGGCGAACCCAATTGATTTCTAGTCAATCCCCTTAACCGCTCGGGCAACCAGACAGAAAAACGTGAGCGCGCGAAAAAGTGCGGTTTAAGAAAGCATCGACCAGTGCCGGCCCCCCGGCCGCACCTTGGCGAGGACGGCGCCGAGGCCGCTCCCTGCCGAGCGCCCCTCCCCCCCCCCACACGTGGGCGCCTCTCGCGCTCGCGCCACGCCCCGACGACGCGCCTCCTGCGCACGAGGCTCTTCCAGGCTCGGCGTGTGCCGCCCGACGCGCGCCTCCGACGCGCGCGCGCGCGCAGGAGCGCAGGAGCGCCCTAGCTAGCTCGCTCGACGAGGCGCTGCGGGCTCTACTGTGGCGGCGCCTCTCGCTCGCCGGGCGGCGGCGGCGAGTACGACCTGCACGAGCCCTCCAGCGCGGCGAGGCGGCCGCGCATCGCGCTCAGCGCCTGTCCCACGTCCACGCCGGCGACGGTGAGGTTGCCGCGCACGATCAGCTCGGCGCCCTCGCCGCCGCTGCGCAGCTCGAGGGGCGCTTCGCCGCCGCTCGAGTCCTCGCTGTGCCACACCACGCCGCCGCTGTTGCAGCTGTCGCCCCCCCCGTACCCGTGCGCGTGCTCATACTCTCCGTACTCGTGCCCGTGCTCGTGCTCGTCCCCGTCGGTGCTATATGGGTCTGTGTATGGCTCTGTGTACGATGGCTCTGTGTACGTCTCTGTGTAGGTGGCTCCGGGTGCAGGTCCTGGGGGGTACGACCAGCGTTCGGGGGGATACGGGCCCTGCGCCTCCGCCGCCGGGAGCGGCACGAGCGCGGCGACTGCAGCGGCCGCCGCCGCGGCGGGGCGCGCCATGGGCTCGTGGTGGCGCAGCCCGCGCGTGGTCGTGCCGTCGGTGCTGCTGACGGTGGTCGCCTTCCTGGTCGGCTTCTCGCTGCGCAAGCTTGACCCCCTCGAGTACGGGCTAGCGTACGACGTGCACGCCAAGACGCTCGCCGACGACGCCCAGCAGGGCGGCCTGCACGCGGGCACGCCGGGCTTCCGCTTCATCAAGTACCCGAGCACCTACCTGCAGGCCTCCATCCCCGATGACACCGACCACCCCGAGCGGCTGGGCACGTGCGTGTCGCGCGACGGCCTGCGCGTCATCATCCGCGTCGAGTTCCAGTACCAGATCCTCGTGGAGGACATCGAGGAGGTGACGCGCAAGTACCGCAACCAGGAGAGGTGGAAGAGGCTCGTCGTCACCAAGGCGGTCAGCGCCGTGCAAAAGGGCTGCTCGCTCTTCTTCACGTCGTCGTTCCAGGCAGAGCGGGGCGTCATCCAGGAGCGCATGCTCGAGGCGCTCATCGAGAAGCTGGCCGACGTCCACGCCCTCGCCGTCGGCCTGCAGCTGTCCTTCGTGGAGCTGCCCGCCGAGTACTCGAAGGCCGTGGCCGCCAAGCAGGCCGCCAACGAGGACATCGGCCTGGCCATCAACCAGCGCGAGCAGCAGCGTACCATCGCCGAACAGGCCCTCCAGACGGCCACGGAGCAGGCCAAGAAGATCAACGACACCGCCCTCAACGACAAGATGCTGCTCGTCCGGGAGGCTGAGCTGCAGGCCGAGGGCATCGCGCTGCAGTTCGCCGCCGAGGCCGATGTGTACTCGTACGCCCGGGAGGCCCTCAACCTCACCTCCGAGGGGCTCCTGGCGTACGTGGGCTCGCGCGCCGTCGGCGGCGCCGCCGACGGGCGGGTGGACATCGCGCTCTCCGAGCCGGGGCGCTCGCAGTACCGGGACGAGCTCTGAGCGCGCGGCGCGGCGCGGCGCTCGCGACGGCGCGGCGCATGCAACGGCCCGACGCGTAATCCCAACCATCCACAAATGCGGGCGCGGGGCGCGCGCGCGCCGTCGTCGCTTCGCTGAGTGTGTGCGCTGCTGCGCGCGCCGAGCGCCGTCGCGCGCCGAGGGGCGCGCCGCGCCCGCCGCGGGGGGCGGGCGAGTCCGTCTCAGCGCCTCTTCTGCAGCTTCTCCATCTTCTTGACGGCAATGCCCGACGCCAGCTCGAGCATGATCTCCTCGCTGCCGCCGGGGATGGCCAGCGAGCGCACCTCGCGGTAGATGCGCTCGACCTTCTCGCCCTGCCCGCCGCGCACGTACGACGCGCCCCCGAAGATCTGCGCGGCCTCACGCGCCACGTGCTCCAGCATCTTGGTGGACTGCACCTTGAGTAGCGCGGTGTCGCCGCCAATCGCCGCCATCTCCTCCTGCAGGTCGGCCCCGCGGTCGTGGAGCACGTTCATCTCGTAGACCAGGGCCTCCATGTGCGCCTGGCAGGCCTCGATCTGGCGCGCCATCTCGGCCAGCTTGTGGCGGATGACCTGGTGGTCCACGAGGCGCTTGCCGAAGGTGCGCCGCTTCATGGCGTACTTGAACGACTCCTCCAGGCAGACGCGCGCGAAGCGCACCGCCTGGAAGATGATGCCCAGGCGCTCGTGGTTGAAGTTGGACATGATGCACATGAAGCCGCCGTTCTGCGAGGGGGCGGAGGGGGTCGAAGGATTTTGCGGGCGATGAGGGGTTTGGGGGAAAGGCGTGTGGGTGTTTGTGAGGGATGGGTGGGTGGGTGGGGGGTGGGGGGTGAGGGGGGACGGAGCGGCGGAGAAGGGCGAGTGTGCGGGGGGACCGCGGCGCCGTCAGCGCATGCGGGGCCGGGAGCGCTGCGGGGAGCGACAACGGAAGCAGGCTCCCCGCTCACCTCTGGGCCGATGAGATTCTCGTAGGGCACCTTGACGTTGTCGAACTCGACGTAGGTGGTGCCGCTCGCCCACACGCCCATGCAGTCCATCTTCTTGCACGTGACGCCCGGCATGTTCCTCTCGACGAGCAGGAGGCTGACGCCCCACATGCCCGGCCCGCCGGTCCGCGCGGCGACCACGATGTAGTCGGCGAAGATGGCGTTGGTGATCCACTTCTTGGAGCCGTTGAGCACGTAGCACTTGTTGGCGTCGTCCTTGTCGGCGCTCGTGCGCAGGTTGGCCACGTCCGAGCCTCCCATGGGCTCGGTGATGGCCAGGCAGATGACGGCCTCGCCCGCGAGCACGCGCGGCGCCACGCGCGCCTTCATCTCCTCCGAGCCGAAGCGCAGCACCGGCGGCAGGCCGATGCCCATGCCGCCCACGATGCCCCACACGACGCCGCCGCTGCCGGCGCGCGAGAGCTCGTCCACGGCGATGAGCGTGTGGAAGCCGTCCCAGCCGGGCGGCTCCATGCGCGCGGGCACGTAGCCCGTGGGGAACGCGCCGCAGAAGCCGGGCAGCACGCCGGCCGCCCCCATCTTCCTGTAGAGCTCTTTGGGGATCTCCCTGTTCTCGTCCCACTCGTGCGCGTGCGGCGCGATGTGCTCCTCGACGAAGGCCCTCACCTTGGCGCGCCACGCGGCGTGCGACTCGTTGTAGTACGGGCTGGGCCGGCCCGTGTACCACGCGGGGTCGCCGTACGGCACCCCCTCGCCGAAGGCGGCGAGCGCCGCCGCCGTGGGCGTCGCCTCGGGCGCGGGAGCGACCGCGGCCGCGGGGGCGCCGGTCGCCATGCCGCCGGGGATGTGTGTGTGTGTGTGTGTGTGTGTGGTGGTGGGTGTGTGGGTTGGGGGGTTGGGGGGGGGAAGGAGGGTGCGGGCGCGCTCCTCCTTCTCACCTGCGGGCTCGCTCGGGAGCGCGCGGTGGTGGTGTGGGCCTTCGGGCCCGGATCTCAAGCGCCAAGCGGCGAAGGCTGCGCTCGCTCAGGCATCCCAGGCGGTACTCGCACCGCCGCGCCGGCCCACCCGCTCCAGCGGGGCGAGGCGCGCGCGGGACGGGCCGCTTCGGGTTTCCTCGTTTCAGGTTAAGACCTTACTAGGGTCTATATTTTGATGGTCGAAACGCACCACCCGTCCCGTTCCGGAACGAAAAAAAAAAATCCCTGCGCGCACATCAAACCGCACTCGGCCGCGCCCGCGCGCGCGCGCAAAAAAATCTGCGCGCGCGCCGGCGCTGAGCTGGCGCCCGCCCTGGCCTTCGCCCGCGCGATCGTCCGGCTCGGATTCGGACTCGTCGCGCGAAACGCGAAACGCGCGCGCGAGCCGCGTGCGTTTCGATAGGGCGGGATTCGGATTCGACGTATTGCGCGCGCGGAAAGCGCGCGGCCGTCGATTGGTGCGTCTGCACTCCGTGCCGCGCACAACGAAGAGCGGATGGTAAAAGTCGACTCTTCCTTCCGTTTTGATATGCGGCACCTTTACTTTGTATTGAATGTTTGGTTCGTTTTGATGCAGGCTTCCTGTACTTACAGCACTGCTCCGTGCACCGCACCAGGCGGATGGCGGGACGGAGTCGTTCCAGCTTCCCCCCCCGCTGGCTTTCCCCTCCGCATGCAAAGTGATGGGGGGCGGCGGATTCCTGTGGCCTACTGGAGTTTTCATTGGAGGGTACCAGTTAAAATCGCCAATGCATCAAATCCTGTCAAGAAGCAGACGAGCGCGCCCGTCCCCGCGCGATGGGGCACCCCCCGCGCGCGGGGGGGGCTGACATGCCTAGCTACCTGGTTATGCTAGCCCCTCGTAGCGCGCGCCCGCGCCCACGGGCGCGAGGTCCCGCGCGCCGTGGTGCCGACAGCGCGTGGCGCCGGCAGCCGCTCGCGGGCGAAAACGCATCGGGCTTGTCAAGAACCCACCTCAGGCTGCAGCGCGCCGCCGAAGAAAGTGTGCGTGCCTGCCTGGCTGGGATCGTTTGTGCCTGGGATCAAATCTGCCTCTTCCGCTTTTCAGGGTTCGCGCGCGCGGAGCGGCGGCGCGGCGCGCCGGGGCGGCCACGCGCCGCTCTTTCATCGTGGCCGCCGCTGCGTTGTGGTGTGGCCGTGTGGTGTGGTGTGGGGTCGTGTCGTGCAGTCGGCATCGCGCGTTCCCCTCGCGCGTTCGTCCTCGCGCCGGCGACAATCTGACCGACTCGGCCCCGGGGGAACGCCGGCGCGCGCGGTGGAAACAGCGGGTGCGGTTTGATGGCGCGCGCCAGACGCTTCCGCGAAGGGGCCCTCTCGCCGCGCTCGCACGCGCGCACGCCCCCGAACCGATTGTTCGCGGGAGGAGATTTCGGCGGCGCGCGGCGCGGCGAGCCGCCCAGGGGGAATGCGGGTGCATGTGGACGCGCCGACGACGCCGCGGAACGGAGCGCGAGCAAAAGCGGAAAACGAGCGAGCGCGCGCGCGCGGTGTGCGCGGGGGGTGGCGTGGGTGGGAGGGTGGGGGTGTGCGGCGCGCACGGCCTGGGCGCCACAACAGTCCACCGCAACAGTCCATGTTCGCGCCGACGCCATGAGCGAGCCCGTGGTCGCGATGGGCGCGCTCGTCCGTCCTGCGCCGCGCGCGCGCGCGCGCCGGTCGAACGGCTGCCCGTTCCTCGCGCGTTCGTCCTCGCGCGTTCGTCCACGCGCCGCGAATCTAACCGACTCGGCCCCGGGGGAACGCCGGCGCGCGTTGTGCAAACAGCGGGTGCGGTTTGATGGGGCGCCAGAAGCTTCCGCGAAGGGGCCCTCTCCGCGCCGCACGCGGCGTGCGCGCGCTCGCCTCTAACCAATTGTTCGCGGAAGGAAATTTCGGCTGCGCGCGGTGCGGCAAGCCGCCCAGGGGGAATGCGGGTGAATGTGGACGCGCCGACGACGCCGCGGAACGAAGCGCGGGCAAAAGCGGAAAACGAGCAAGCGCGCGCGCGCGCTGTGCGCGGGGGGTGGCGTGGGTGGGAGCGTGGGGGTGTGCGGCGCGCGCGGCCTGGGCGCCACAACAGTCCACCGCAACAGTCCATGTTCGCGCCGACGCCATGAGCGAGCCCGTGGTCGCGCCGATGGCGGCGCTCCGCTTCGCTGAGCACAAGGCCTTTCTGCGCCTCGTCCACTCGGCGGCGGGGGGCGGCGACGAGCTCTACCTTGGTCGCGCGCTGCCGGGCGCCATCGAGCGCTATCTTGAGTTCTGGCTGCCGCTGGTCGCCCGCGAGGGCGGCGGCGAGGGCGGCGAACGTCTCATCCCGCCCGTCGATGTCGCGTGGGTGTGGCACCTCCACCGTCTGGCGCCGCGCCGCTACGCCGCCTACTGCACCGAGCGCTTCGGGCGCGTGCTCGACCCCACAACGGCGGCGTTCCAGGCGCAGAGCGAAGCGGCGGAGGCCGACGCGGCGAGCGCCGAGGGCGAGACGCGGCGGCTGTGGCAGCACCACTTTGGCGACGTGGCCTTCTTCCAGCCGCGTGGCGAGGCTGACGGCCGCCCGGCCGAGTGGGGCCCGCGCGACCCGCTCTCCCACCAGACAACGGTCGCACCGGAAGTCAGGGAGGCGTGCGCACGGGTGCGCAGTGCGCACGGGTGGGACTACGAGGTGGAGACATGCTCCGCGCGGCAGCGCACCTTCCTCTGGCAAGTCTCTCGGCCCGGGTGCGCCGACGCCGCCGCCATGAGCACGCGCTACCTCCGCTTCCTCGGTCTAATGAGGGCGCATGGCTACTCGGAGCACTTCTTCGTGCCGTCGTACGACATCGACTTTGCGTGGCACACGCACATGCTCACGAGCACGAGTGACTACCTGCGCGAGACGGAGCTGCTCGCGAACGCCCCCGGTGGCGTCGATCATGATGACTCCGTCAACCAGCGCCACGAGGACTCTAAGCTTCACCGGGGGTGGGCCGACACCAAGGCGATGTGGGCGCTCGATCACTCTGGCGCGTCCGATCCGATCGACAAAGCGGGCGTCACCTACCGCGGCGAGCCGCCCGACTGGTGGTTCCAGACGGACGGCGCGGAGGTCTTCCGCGTGCGCGACGGCTTCCTGTCGGCGTCCGAGGTCGCGTCGGCACTCGAGCGGCTGCGGAACGAGGCCAACATCCGCGGCCGTGCCCACAGCGGGCTGGACATGGTGTGCCAGGTGAGCGGCGATGTGATGCGCCGGCTGCAGGAGCAACTCGACGCGGAGGAGCACTCACCTGCGGGGCACGAGTGGGCCGACCTTGAGGCCGAGCCACCCGCACGGGCGGCGGCGGTGGAGCCGGCGGTGGATCTGGACGACGAGGCAGCAGCGGCGGAGCACGAGCTGGTGGAGGTGCCTGCGCGCGTGTGCCCCGCCTCGAAGAGCGTGCCTGTGCACAAGGACAAGCCGGACGGGCGTGGCGCGTGGCTCGACAGGTGGATCAGCGTCGTCTACCTCACACGCCAGCCAGCCAGCACGCTCGTCCTGGTCGACGATCTCACCGGCACCGAGTACAAGGTCGCCATCGAGCCGGGACGCCTCTGCTGCTGGCCGAATGCCCGATTCTCGCACCGCGTCGATGTGGACCCCGCGGCGAGAGCGACGGCGATGACGGATCCAACGGCGGTGGCGCAGGCCGCTGATCTTGCGAGCTACCGTTGCATGCTCGGCCCCATGGCCTTCCTCCAGCCCGCCGGAGCCGACTCGGGCGGCGAAGAGCTCATGCGCATGGGCGGCGGCTGTGGTGGCGGCGGCTGCGGCGGCGGCGGCTGCGGTGGCGGTGCCTGCGGCGGCGGCGGCTGCG
>RQSC01000907.1:22677-64438 GCA_013416795.1 Prasinococcaceae sp. CCMP 1430
GAGGCGGCGGCGGCGGTGGCGGTAGGGGCGGAGGCGGTCGAGGCGGTCGGGGCGGCGGCGGCGGGGCGCCGCCGGCCCCCAAGCCCACGGCCCTGACGGTCGCGTCCCTCGCGAACGATCCGATCGCTGCGGCAGCAAAGCTGCATTGGCAGCCCGGCGCCGCGGAGCCGCTGCTCGAGGGCGCCGACACGGGCGCTCTGCGCACGTTCGTCACCAAGACGTACGTCAGCGAGCTCGGAGGAGGGCGTGCGCAGCCGCCGCGCGTCAAGGTGCAGACGCTCGAGGTGTGTGGCTACCTCGAGGACCTGCTCTGGCCCGCCTTCTGCAAGCTACACGCGGCGGGCGAGTGCGGCCCAGGGGGTGGCGCGGATGCGGACGTCGACGCGCTGGTGCGCAGCATCGTCCTCATGGTCAACGCCAAGGCCGCCGAGGAGCTGCCGATGTGGGAGGCCTTCCGCTCGGACGAGGGGGCGTTCGCCGCGCTCTTCGCGCGCGTGTGCGCCCTCGGACGCCGCGCGGCCGCCGCCGAGCGCGTCGGTGCGTCCGCGCTGGCGCGTATGGTCTTCCTCACACACGCCTTCCACTCGCTGGGCGACCGCTTGCTCCGCGAGCAGGTCCTGCGCCTCGTGTCGCTGTCGGCGTGGCACGTGGCTTCGCCGAAGCGCGTGGCCGCGGCGGTGGCCGCGAACGCGCAGCTCGCCAAGCCCTGGCGCTACCTGCAGAAGAAGGAGGCCAAGCGGAAAGCCAAGGAGGGCGACGCCTACGCGCCGCCCGAGGCGCGCCTCGAGGTGACCTTCGTGCGCGACTTCATCGGCGACTTCCTGGAGGCGCTAGCGGTGGCGTCGGACGCGGCGGAGGACGCCGGCATGGGGCGCGCAGCCGCGGCGCTTTGCGAGCGCTGCTGCGAGCTGGCGATCGACCTGCTCAGCCAGCTCCCCACGCGGCGCTTCTCGCGCCTGCTCTTCGAGGACGCCGCGCTCGCACAGCGCTGCGAGAAGAGCGCGCTCTGCGTCGAGGGCGCGAGGGCGGTCGCCGGCGCGGCAGCGGGCGGCGACGCGGCGGCGCAGGCGAGCGCCTTGGCAGTGGGCGCACGCGGTGGGCTCTTCTCGCAGCTGGTACCGCACCTGTGCTACTACATGCACTTTGAGGTGGACGACCACACGGGCGAGGCGCTTCGTGAGGACGAGGTCGAAGCGCGTCGCTGCGCGCGCCTGCGCGCCATGCAGCGCCTGGCATTTGTCAAGGGCGGGACGCAGCTGCGCGCCCTCGCGCTGTCCCACCTGGGCGCGCTGAGCACCAAGCAGGGTCTGATGAAGCACCTGAAGGGACTCGACGCGCCCACCGCGCGCAAGCTGGCGGACGCGCTGCGCGTGGTGCCGCCCTCCGACGCATACGGCGCCAGCGCCTCCGAGGGCGCGGCCGGTCAGGCGCTGCCGGTGCTCGAGGCGATCGCCGAGGCGTTCGAGCGCCGGCCAAGCCAGCGTGAGGCAGTGGCGGCGCTCCCGCTGTACCCCACCGAGGCAGCGCTGTGGGATGAGCACGCTGCGCCGATGGACGCGCGCTACCGCGCGTCCGATGCACCGCTCGCCCTTCCCAAACTCAACCTGCAATTCCTCACCTTGCATGACTACCTGCTACGCAACTACGCGCTCTTCCGCCTGGAGGCCACGCACGAGGTGCGCGACGATGTCCTCGACGCCGCGCAGCGCCTGCGCCCGCGGTGGCGCCTTGACGGTTTCGGCAACGCCATCACGGGCGAGGGCGCCGAGGTGGAGTTCGCGGGCTGGGCGCGCATGGCCGTGCCCGCGCGCCGTGCAGCGGTGATGAAGGTGGGTCGCCCGGCGCTCGGCACGGCCGTGCCCAGCGCCGTGACTGCACACGTGGACTACTCGCTGGGGAGCCTCGGCGCCGACGTGCGCGAGGAGTGGGACCGACTGCGCCAACATGACGTGGTCTTTCTACTCGAGATGCGCCCGCCGAGCGCCGACCTCGTCGAGAAGATGATGGGTGAGATGGCTGGCGGCTCCCCGCGTGACTCGCTGGCCCCCGCGGAGCTCGCCGCGCGCGCGGGGCTCGTTCGCGTTCGGGGCGCGGAGGTCATCGACGTGCGCGATGGCGAGGGCAAGTCGTTGCACGAGCGCGCCGCCGATGGAAGCGCGCCTGCCCCGCCGAAAGGCCCCGATCGCACGATGGTTCTTGCGCTCGACCCAGCGCAGTACGCGCTCGATGACAAGGACGGGAGCTCGGAGCGTGTGTTTGCATCGCACAATGTGCTCCTGCGCCGCAAGCCAAAAGAGAACAACTTCAAGGCCATCCTGACGTGCATCCGCGACATGCTCGCCGAGAAGGAGATGGTGGTGCCCCCGTGGTTGCACGATATCTTCCTAGGCTATGGCGACCCGGCAGCGGCGCGGCGCGTGACCGAACATGACGCGCTCGACGTGGTCGACTTCAAGGACACGTTCGTGGACGAAGTGCACCTCAAGGAGAGCTTCGTCGGGCAGGAGGTCGATATCACAGCTGAGGAGGGCGCGACGGAGGACGCCGCAGCCGTGCACTACCGCATCGAGGCGGCCACGGTGGGCCAGGCGACGAGCGCGGCGCCCGCGGTGGGCGCCAAGCGCACGGCGGACGGCAAAGGCGGTGCCGGGAGCAAGGCGGCGGCGGCGTCAAAAGTCGCGGCGCGCGCGTACGCGGCGGCCCTGCCGCTGTCGCAGAGCAGCGTGGCCGCGACCGCCGCCGTGCGCTCGGAGCCGCTGGTCAACCGCGTGCGCTTCACGCCCACGCAGGTGCGCGCGATTGCCAGCGGCGTGCAGCCGGGCCTCACGCAGATCGTTGGACCGCCCGGCACAGGCAAGACGGACGTGGCTGTGCAGATCGCCCACCTACTCTTCCACAACTGCCCCGAGCAGCGTACGCTCCTCATCACCCACTCCAACGCCGCGCTCAACGACCTCTTCGAGAAGATCATGCAGCGCGACGTGCCCCATCGCTACATGCTGCGCCTAGGCATGGGCGAGGAGGACCTCGACACGAGCGTGCGTTTTTCGCGCCAGGGGCGCGTCGACGCCATGCTCGCGCGCCGCATCGAGCTGCTCGCCGAGGTCGACCGCGTGGCCGCTAGTCTGGAGCTGGGCGAGGCCGCTGGCGCGGGCTACACGTGCGAGACCGCCGCGCATTTCTGGCTGATCCACGTGAAGGCGCGATGGGAGCGCTACCTTCGCGCACTCGCGAAGGCGCGCGAGGCCGGCGGGCGCGGCGCAGAGGGCCAGGAGGGCACGATGGCCGCGCAGCTGTTCCCTTTCGCGCGCTACTTCGTTGAGCGCAGGCAGCAGGGGCAGCAGCAGGAGGCGCAGCAGCAAGGGCAGGTGCAGGCGCAGGGGCCTGCTCAACAGGTCGGTGGCCAGCAGGCCACGCAGCAGGAGCTGGGCGCGGGGGGAGCGCTGTTCGACGGCACGAGCGAGGCGTCCGATCTGGCCGCCGCCGAGGTGTTCTACGCGCGCCTGCGCGCCATGTTCGAGGAGCTCGAGGAGTGCCGACCATTTGAGCTCCTAAAGACGCAGCGCGACCGCTCGGACCACCTGATGACACGGCAGGCGCGCATCGTGGCCATGACATGCACGCATGCGGCGCTCAAGCGCTCCGATTTCTTGCGGTTGGGGCTCAAGTACGACAACGTCATCGTGGAGGAGTGCGCGCAGATTCTCGAGGTCGAGACGTTCATCCCGATGATGCTTCAGCGCGCCGTCGACGGCCACTCGCGCCTCAAGCGCTGTGTGCTCATAGGCGACCACCACCAGCTGCCGCCGGTGGTCAAGAACGCCGCTCTCGCGCGCTATGCCCACCTCGATCAGAGCCTGTTCACACGCTTTGTCAGGCTGGGCATGCCCACCATCCAGCTCGACGCGCAGGGCCGCGCACGAGCGGAGATTGCGGCTCTCTACAGCTGGCGGTACGCTACGCTTGACAACCTGCCCAACGTCTTGGATGGCGCGGCGTACGCGCGCGCCAACGCGGGGATGGCGCACCCTTACCAGTTCGTGGACGTTGGTGATCACCTCGGGCGCGGCGAGTTCGAGCCTCGCGCGCACTTCACACAGAACCTCGGCGAGGCCGAGTATGTGGTGGCCGCGTACCAGTACCTGAGGCTCCTAGGGCACCCAGCACGCAGCATCGCCATGCTGACCAGCTACCAAGGGCAGAAGGTGCGTCAGCTGTGTGCGTGTGGGCGGGATGCGTGTGATTCCGAGCGGATTGACTGCGTCGCCGCTTGCTGCTTCGCGGGGTGATGATTTCTATTGTATTGTCCGTACCATCGTGAGCGGCGGGGGTCCAAACAGCCCCCGCACGCAATGGCGACAAGCATAGGGGTTTACCTGACCGCACACGACCAGCTGCGCCGGACCGCGCTCCTGCGTGGCCACCGCTCGCACCGCTGACGGCCAATGCCTTTCCCACTCCGCCGCGCGCCGCGCCTTCGCAGGCGCTTCTCGAGGACGTCGTGGCGAGGCGCTGCTGCGCCACCCCTCACGCACGCGCGCTGTACGGCTCGCCGCTCGCTGTGGACACCGTTGACCGCTTCCAGGGACAGCAGGCGGACATCGTGCTGCTCAGCCTGGTTCGGACGCGCGCAGTGGGCCACATCCGTGACGTGCGCCGACTGGTTGTGGCGGTGTCGCGCGCGCGCCTGGGTCTGTATGTCTTCGGGCGCAAGGAGCTGTTCGCGCAGTGCGTGGAGCTGCGGCCAGTGTTCGACCAGCTGCTCGCGAGGCCCACGCAGCTGCAGCTCGCCTTCGAGGCAAAGGGCGCTGAGGGCGATGGGCAGGTGCTGCCCGAGCGCCACCCGTGCGCGCGCGCGGCAGGCGCGGCGCCGCCTCGCTCGCGGGACGTGTCGGGCGTCGGCGAGATGCAAGCCATTGTGGCGGGCGCTGAGGCAGGCGAGTTCGCCGAGCGCGCGCGCGCCGAGCAGGCGCAGCACGCGGACGCGTTCGCCGCAGAGCTTGCGGCCGTGGCGCAGGCCGAAGCCGCGAAGGACGAACAGGGTGGGGCAGGCGCTGGCGAGCAGGACATGGACACTTCGGACGCTCCGCAGTAAAATTGTGACTGCCATTGATGCGCGCTACTATTCCCCGCCGCATGCCTTGCCTGGACGCCGGATCTCTTGCACGCGCCTAGTGCACAAGGCGCTCGTACGGCACCGTGTCGGCTCCGATCGCCGCCACTACGGCCGCGCTCCGACCGATCATCTCCGCGAGTTGTTCGTACTCCTTGGGCTTCTCGCTGCGAATGGCATCAGACAGGAACTTGGGCGCGCAGCTGAAGACGGCCATTGTTGTGGCCGCCCCAAGCTGGTAGTCTCGCCATGCGGCCTCCAGTGTGTACCGCGCCTTCGAAACGCGCCCGCTCGGATGGCTTGTCAGGGCCTCCCAATAGGCCTCCACGATAGGCCGGTCGCGCTCTTCCCCAGGCGTGCCGTGGACGGCCGACGTGCACATAAACCACGCCAAATCGAACACGCCAATGCCCTGACAGATCAGCTGCCAATCGAGGAAGACGACCCCTCCCGGAGCGGTCCTGTCACCGAAGAACAGGTTGTCGCTCCGGGCGTCGCAGTGGAGGAGCGTCCGCGGCCCCGACGAGAGCGCCGCTGCAAGCTGTTCGGCGCGGCGCTGGCATCGTTCGTGGGCGAGCCGCGACGGCTCTGGCAACTCGGTGAAGTAGGTCGAGCTAGAGAAGCTTTCCCACCACTCGCTGAATACCCGCGCCGGGTTGCGCAACGGATGTTCGGTCATGGCAGGCAACCACGCCGGGAGCGGGCGCTCCCAGCGCCACCGCGGCGCGTGTAGCTCTGCGAGGCCTTTCGCGACCGCGCGGCATTCCTTCTCCCCCGCGCCGAGGCTCTGGGGCACGTAGTAAATATCGGGTCTCAGGTCAAGATCCTCCATCACGTAGCAGTAGCGCTCGCCCGGGCCGTCGCTTGAGACCAGCAGGCACTCAGGGCTTCCGACGGATACCACCCGCGCCAGGTTCTTGAAGAATACGGCCTCCGTCTTGTATGCGTCGCACTCTCGGCCCGCCGCGTACGATTCGTCGTTGCTGGCGCAGGTCTTCACGATGAGGCTGGGCGGGAGTGTGCCCAGCGAGCCGGTCCCTTCCCCTGGCATGGGCGTGGCGCCACCGGCATCGCGCGACGAGTACGTCACGCGGCAGCGCGCCACGTCGCTGATAAATCCCTGCAGCGACAGGGGTTCGATCGAAATCGCAGCAACATCCACACCGTCCGGTAAGAGCTCAGCCTCGCGCAGCGCTCGGGTGATGAAGTCGGCATCTACGTCCCAGGGCGTCGCGGGCGTCGCTGCATTCGACGCGCCGGGCGGGAAAATGTAGTAGGGGGTAGTAGCGCCCACGCGCGTCAGCGGGGACCGCGGACAACGATGGCGGAGGCGTCGCGAGGCCCGCGCGGCGGAGCGATTTTTCACGCAGCGCGCGGGATCGCACCCTCGTCCATGAGCGCGACGCGCGAAGACAGAGTGCTGGCGAGCCTCGATTTGACCATGCAGGCAGCGGTGCTAGGGCCACGGTCGCCGGAGGCAAGGCCGCCACCCGCTCCTCCGTCTCCCTCTTCAGCATCCGCCCCTGCCGCTCCTCCGTCGCAGCCATCACGGCCCGCCAGAAAGGCGTCCACGGCGCTCACCGACGCAACGCGCGCGGCCGTGGGCGGCCCGCCGCGGCCGAACAGCGCGGCGGCGAGAAAGCAGGGCGAGAGGGAAGGGGGGGGGTTGAAGGCGCAGGCGCTCTGCTACCACTGCGGCGCGCCCGCGGGCGCGGACTTGCGCGCCGCCATCGACGCAGCGGGTCGGCTGCAAGGACAGCGCAGGCTGCTGCGCGCCAGGGCAAACGTCTCAAGCACGCGGCGGCGGCAGGCAGCACCAACGACGCCGCAACGGGCAGGGGGCCTGGCTCAGCCGATCGAAGGGCGCGGCGCGCGGGCCGTCGCGTGTGGCACCGCTGGCGGCGCCGCCCCTCTCTCGTCCTCGCAATCGTGGCACCGCGCCGGCATCGAGCGCGCGCCCATGCGCCCCCCGCGGCGCTGCCACTGCCAGCACGTTGCGCGGTGGCGAAGAAGAAGCCCACACGCGCGTGCGCAACGTGTCTATGAATGTGCCGCGCACAGCCACGTGTGAAATAATGATCGCGCAGCGCGCAGTGGCATTTGATGGAGCTTTCCAATGCCGCGCTCTGAATCGCGTACAATCTGATGGTGCCATTGGTGCGTTACCGGTACGGTAGTACCAATATCATGGTACAGTGCTACTAGAGGAGCTCCCCACTACTAGCTACTGCAGAAGAGACAAGTCTGTACAGTGCGTGAATTGAATCACAAGAGACGACCGTAACCTGAGGTACCTGACCCTAAGCCGTCGGCGCGAGCCCGTCGGCGGGCCCGCCGGCGAGTTCGTGGGGCGTGGGCTCGACGGGTCCTCCGCGGGCTCCGCGGCGAGCCCGTCGGAGAAGCTGTCGGAGACTAGCATCCGTGTCCACAGACGGAGCACGAGTCTCCGCAGCAGTCGAAGAATTGATGGCAGTCTTCGTCGCAGTAGCACTTCGACGAACATTCGCAGTTCTTGCAGACTCCTGCTGAGGCTTGGTAGTACTCCGCAGAACAGTCGACGTCCGCGTTCTCGCACGACCCCAGCGTGGCCTCATCGCAGGCAACCGTCGGCGAGTCGGTCGGCGAGGCCGTCGGCGAGCCTGTCGGCGAGCTCGTGTCGGTCACCACTCCCGAGTCGAGGAGAAGCCCGCAGCCAGCGATGACCGTGGCAGAGGTGACATCTCCAGGCGGGAAGATGCTCGCTGACTGCTGTGCCGGAGCCTGCGTGAAGGCGTACTCGATGTAGGAGGAGCTGGTATCCGCCGACGTCGGACGCTCGGCCACAGCCGAGTCCGCCTGAAAGATCATGTTGACGGCCGTGATGTCGCCCCCCTCCGTAATGATGGCGCCAGTGAGCGCGACGTTGGGCGGGGAGTCGGGAAAGACCTGCCCAAAGTTGTTTCCTGCGAGGTAGATGTTAGACAAGCGTGCCGCGTCGCGATTGGGCTTCTCGGTGAAGAAGATCATGTGCGAATCTTCGACGGGCGAGTCTGGAGGGAAGTGCATTCTCACGCTGCCTTTGACTGACGCGCCACCGTTCGCAGAGGAGGCATTGAGCTGCACGGTGCAGGTCGGGGCCGACTGGCTGAAGAGGCCCGACATGACCCCGGACGGAGGCGGCGCGGGCCTGGGTAGAGGCGCGGCGTCGCTGGCCTGTGCGAGATGCCGCTTAGCTCCGACGCGCGGCATGTTGAGCGCGGCCGCGAGGAGGAGTGCGCACAAGCAGACGCGCGCGGGGCCACGCCCGGCGCGGGCGGCCGAGGTGGGGCGGCGCTCGGGGGATGGCATCATATTCGGCAGGCGAGAGCCGAGCGTCGGCCCGAGCCGCCAGCAGCGACCGCGGGCGTCGGCGCGAGGCCGCGAGCGAGGGCACGAGTGGCGCCGGCGCGCCGTCACCGACGCACGAGCACGAGCAGGCAGGCCTAACACCGCCCGGGCTGCCTGACTGCACCTGCCGCGCGCCCCCTCATCGCGAGGAACCACACGTATGACTCGGAGGAGTCGTCGAGTCTTCACGAGAGGTTTGACGAGCTGACGCCGACGGGCGAACTGAATGGAAAATGATCTGATGGCTGAGACTCGGGTTTTGGGTACCGCGCAGTAGTTAGGGTTTACCACAGGAAGTTCGAGGTGACATGCCTTTTCATTGAGATTTGGGGGGTTTGGATGAGGTTCGAGATCACATGCATTTTCATATACCATCAGGATCGGGGCGAGCGCCCGTGCCCCGACGGAGGGCGCAGGAGTGCGGTCGCTGCCGCTGCCCGTGTCGAAGCTCGCCCGTTCAAGCAGAGGCGCGGCCTTGGTGGCGGCGACGGCCGCGCGCGCGCGCGACTTCGTCGTGGCTGCGCTCGCGGACACCGGCGGCGGGTGGGGCGGGGGCGACGGCGGCGAAGACGGCGAAGACGGCGACTTCGCGCCGGCGGAGGTGGATGAGGGGGGGGCGAGCGATGCCGGCGTCGACCTCGCTGGCAGCGAGGACGGGCTCGGAGACGGCCTTCTTGATGACGATGACGAAGAGGAGTTCGTCGTGTGGTCGCCTCCCACGAACGGGGGCGGAGACGGGGTGGGCGCGTGCGCTCCACTGGACGCGGCGGCACCCGCCGCGGCACGAGCTACCGCCGCGGTCGCCGCCGCGCCCTTGGAGCCATCTGCCTTGGTCGCAGCTGCGGCTCGAGCCGCGGCAGCTGCTGCGGCCGCACCGGCCGTCGCTGCCATAGCGACTGCCGCCGCGAGCGCCCCTGCTGCGAGCGCTGCGCGATACAGAGGGGTGACCTTCGACCCCAAACGCCGCTGCTACACAACGCGCGTGTACCTTGGCAGGGACAGCCGAGGCTTGAAAGTCGGATCATTCCTTACACTCGAGGACGCAGTTGCTGCGTACGACCGCGCGGCGCCCGGGATCCTTCCAGACACGCCGGCGGGACGAAGGTGCGCGCATCATCGCCGTCACGGGCGCTCTCGCAATCGGCTCGCGTTCGTGCGCGCCTCTGACAGGGTAGCGGCTCCACGCGCTCGTAGGCGAATGAAGGCCCGCCGGCTGTACCCCACAGGCATCTCGCGCGACAAAAAGGGGTTCCAGGCCAAATTGAGCGGGTCAGAGACAGTCGATGGCAAGCGAGCATATGTTGGCCGCTTCAAGTCAGAGGAAGAAGCAGTTGCAGCGCGTGAGATGGCGCTGCAGCGCGTGCAGCGCGGCGAGCCTCCCAGGCCAGCGTCGCGCAAGAAGCAGCACTCGAAATACCGTGGCGTGACGTGGATTGAACGGAACAAGCGTTGGAGGGCGAATCTTGTAGATGGCAAGGGCATCCCACGGTACGTCGGCCAATTTCGCGACGAGAAGGCGGCAGCGCGCGCGTGGGACCGCGCAGTGAGGAAGGCGAGGGGACCAGGAGCCTTCCAGAACTTTCCCGCAGCGAGCCCGCCGAGCGCAGAGGACGAGACTGCAGAGGACGCTCGAGACGGCCCCTCCGCACTAGCAGGCGCGGCAGCCGAGGACGGCAATGGTGCGTCGGGGCCCACAGACATTCCGCAACGGGAGGCGACGAAGCCATCGCCCGACACGGTGAGGCGAGTCGCGCCTGCGCCACTGCGCAGCAAGCGCAAGCGCGGTCGGCCAAAGGCATGGTGGATTGGATCCGGCCGCGACGCGCTCCCACAAGACGGAGATGGGGGATGCCACAAACGAAATCGGCACATCGTATGACTTGGCCTCCTCGTAATAATAGGGTCGTGCACGGCCGCGCGCTTCGCTCCCCTGCCCGATCGCGCACCACGCAAACGAAGCACCCTCGCTGCCACTCGCAACTCCAAGGGGAAGGACTGCCCGGGCCAAAGGGCGAGGCGCCCCCAGTCCTCGTTCCTGCCGCAGGTCGAAACGGGTGGCCGGAGGAGTCTATGCTGCGCTCACGAGACGACGCAGCATCCGCCTCCGCCCTTTTCCGCAGCCGCCGGCGCGGCGGGCTCGGGTGCCTTTCGCTCCTCCCGCGCCGGCGAGCGCGCTCCGGAGTGGGCGGGCGTCGACGCCTCTTCCGCAGGCGCGAGCGATGCGGCTGCGTCGGCAGGAGACGACGCGGCGTTCTCCGCCCTCGCTTCGGCCTCCGCCTGCGCCGCTCGCGCGGCCTCAGCCTCCGCGGCGGCCTTGGCCTCCGCGGCGGCCTTGGCCTCCCTCTCAGCCGCTTCACGCTTGCGCTTCTCAGCGAGCTGCGCCTCCTCTGCCTCAGCTGCCTCGCGCGCTGCAGCGTCCATGCGCGCGAGCCGCGCGGCGCGCAGCCTCGCAGCAGCGACGGCGACGGCGTCGGCGCGCTCCGAGCACTCTGGGAGCAGCGCACCGGCGGCGCCGCCGTCAGCGCCGGTGCGCAGCGTTTCCTCCTGCGCCATGACCCAGCGGCGCGCATCGCCTGCGGCTTGTGTTGCCTCGGCGGCCTCCGGCAGGGTTGCCACGTCTGCCCTCTGCGCATTCTCGTGCAGCTCCTCAGCGGCGCCGAAGAGCGCGTCGAGGGCCGCACGCGCGTCGGCATCGGCGCTCGCGCGAGCGCTCAGCTCGTCGAACAGCCCCCGAAGCCTCTGCAGGCGCTCGATCGCACCGCGCGACACGTCAGACTCGCGCGCACTCTCGCTCGCATCAGCGAACGAGAGCGCCTCACGGAGCGTCTTCGAGAGCATGTGGCACTCCGCGGCATCTGCACCCGTCGGAGGTCCGCGCGAGAGTTCCTCCAGCCGTGCCGATGCGAATGCGCGCAGCTCGGCAACATTGGCCTCGCTGCGCGCCGTTAGAGGGGGCGGAGGTTCCTCCCCGGCGTCGGGTGAAGGGGCCGAGACGTCCTCTTCGGCGTCGGGCAACTGTTTTTCGCCTCCCTCGCCTCCCCCAGACTCCTCAGCCGTCTGTGTCTCCCACTCCTGCTCCCACTCCGCCTTGATGCTCGGGTTCGCAGCTTCGTCCGCAGTCGCGTCCGATGCGTCATCGCCGTCCCCTGGAGGGTCACCGACACCGACGGAGCTGTCGGCGATGCTCGCTGCCGTGTCGGGCTCCCACGCGCCTGCGTCGGTCACCGAGGCGTCGAGCGCGTCGAGGTCGAGGTCGTCTTCGGATTCGTTGACGCCTGCCGCGGCATCGTCGGCCTCTGTCGTCGCGTCTGCCTCTGCCCCAGCGCTTTCGCCCTCATCGCCTGCGCGCGGCGTGAGGACGAGACCAGCATCGACGTCGCCGTCGCTGAACCACCCATCGCTCCCCTCGTTGACGCTTCCCGCGCCTCCCACGGACATCGCATCGTCGTCGGCGCCCGCGCCACCGTCGCCTCCTGCGTCGCCGGCGGGCACGTCAACGGACGTCTGGCGACGGATGGGTGCGCGAGCAACGTCAGCACCGGCACGCGGGCATGGTGGGGCGGTCGTCGGGGACGACGGGCGTCCATGCTCTCCGCGCCGCGCTTCGGAGCCGGCCGCGGCGCGGCGCGCAGCGCACGCCAGCGGGCGCCCGCCCGCGGCCGTACCTCGATGTCTCCGCCACCATGCTCGATGGACTCGTCGGCGCCGAACTCCTCAATGTCGACGCCGTCTGCCATGGCCACCTCCCAGTCCTCGCCACCGACGGTCGGCGCATCGGCCTGCAGCGCGTGCGCGCGCGCACGCACACAAGCACGCACGCACGCGCGCGCTCGCTCCCGCGCGCTCACGCGTCAGCGCCGCGCTCGCGCCCCCGCGCCGCCGAATAGTACACGACCACGTGCACGCCGCCCTTGTGCTGCCACTCGCGCACGCCCGCCGCCGCGCCCGCACCTCCCACTCGTCGCCGCCGCGCGCGTCCAGCAGCGCGGCGCCATCCATCGCGCCCCCACTCTCCTCGTCGCCAGCGCGCCCAGGCGCGCGCCCAGGCGCAATCCCCGCCCCCCCCGCTCCCTTCTCCTCCCTGCGCCGGCCCCTCGCCCGCGCCGGGCGTCTGCCGTGTGCCTGCGCGAGAGCGCCCGCTCGCCCGCGCGGCCCAAACCGGCAGCTCCGCTCCGCTCCGCTCCGTCGGGGGAACGCGCGCGCGCGCGCGCGCGCACGAGAGTTCAAAAAGAATTCGAATACGGCGGGTCATCAATCAATCGATCAATCAATCAATCAATCAATCAACGCCAGCCATGCGCCAAATTTCGGGTCAAAGTCTCGGTGAAAGGCGCCGAGGCGCGAGCGACTTTTTCCCCAGCGCGCAAATTTTGTGGGGGGAAATGGATGGCAGATGGGAGGGACGCGCCGCCGACCAACGGTCGGCCGGTCGGTCGGGCGGGCGCCCGCGCGGCCAACAGGCGCGCGCTCGCGGCGCGCGCCACACGCGACGCCGCGCGCGGCTCTCCCTCGGCCGAGGCGCGGCCGCGCGCACCTCTTTTTTTTCCCCCACCCCCTGTGGTTTGGCGCCCGCTCGGCTCGTGGGTGTTGCGCGCAGGCAGCGGGCGCCGGCGAGGCGCGGGCGCGCGCCATGGACGCCTCTGTCGACTCGATCGACTCGACCGGCTCGGCCGGCGAGTTTGAGAAGGACGCCGTGCGGGTGGACCCCGCCGACACCGGCGGTGGTCTGCCGCAGAGGCAGAGCTCGCTCGGCAAGTTCACGCGCCTCATGGGGGGCCGCATGAAGTCGGCGCAGCGCTCGGCGCGCTCGTTCTTCTCCGAGCTCAAGCAGGAGCTCAAGGAGGCGGCCGCGCCGCAGGCTGGCGCCGCGGACGCCGACGTCCCCGCGCAGGCCGGCGGCGACGCGGGCGCGTTGCACGGCGGAGGCTGCGACGTGCAGGCCCAGGCGCCCGCAGCAGACGCCGGAACGAGCGAGTCGGACACGGCGACAGCGAGGGGCCAGCAGCGAGGCGGTGGCAGAGGCGCAGGAGGCTTCTTCTCCTCGCTGGCGGCAGGGATTCGCAACGGAGGCGAAGCAGACGGGGAGCGCAATGCGTCTGACGAGCACGAGGTGCCCATGACGCCATGGGAGCCAACCATGCCGCACGAGCAGCGCCTCGAGCGCGCGTTCCGAGCGCGCATCCTCAAAGTCAGCAAGGAGAGCTGGCGCTTCGCGCAGGCTGACGGCGCGGGGGGGTCCGCGGTTGACGCATCCGCGCTGATGTCCGAGGAGATGGGCCCCGAGCCCGTCGACGATGCGCGCATGGTCCAGGCGAGGGCGGTGCTCGACGTGGACCCCGCGCTCTCGCGGCTGCGCTACACGCTTGTCCCGCGTGTGATGGAAGAGGAGGCCTTCTGGGCCGCGTACTTCAACGCGGTGGACGACGCCAAGCGCGAGGTCCTCACCGCCTCCGCCAGCGCCGAGGCGGCGTCTCACGAGCGCGTGATGAAGGCAGCAGCCATAGACTGGGATGACGATGCAAGCGTCGAGCGCGCCTCCGCGGCAGCGGAGTCTCACGACAGCGGTCGCGTCAACCGCGGCGGAGCGCACGCGGAGAACGCCAGCGGCAGCAGCTCGTCCGCGCGCAGGCCGCGCGCAGGCTCGTCGGTGCCCCGAGCGTCCGCCGCCATGTCCTCGGAGGGCTTGAGGACGCTCGCAGATGCGCTGGCGCTGGCCAAAGGCTGGCGCTCCATGGAGGCGCTCGCGTGCTCGCGCACCGGTCGTGCGCCGCAGGCAGCCGCTGAGAGCGGGGCCCCGCGCCCGGAGATGCTGCCGAGCGGCGCCGATGGTATGTCGCCAAAGCTTTGTTCGCGCGGGTTCGCGTTCGTGCTTGCGAGGGTGTGAGGACTGACCTGATGCCTTTTCGCGAACAGGTGATGACAGCATCGGCGGCGGCGGCGGCGGCGGTGCACGTGCCGACCTGAACGGCATCGGCCTCTCGTTCATGCGGGGAATTCGCAACGCCCTCGACCGCGTCAATGCCGGCGTCGGCGACGGCTCTCCGCACATGGCCGCACTTGCTGCTGGCGATGCGGCGGCCTTGCTGGAGCCTGATGAGCGCTCGGCGCTTTACACGCTGTTCGACGTAGACGCGCCACGCGCTGCGTTTGACATGTCGGGTGGGGCGCAGGTGTCGATGGTTCCTCTCGAGATCGGCGCTGCGCCGCCGGCGGGATTCCTCAGTTGCCTCGCGATGGTGTTTTCTCTGCAGCACTCAGCACCGGCAATGGCGCGCTTCTGGTTGGCGTGCTGCGACGAATTTGCGTGGCACTGGACGCACGGCGTGCCGCTCGCGCGCGTCCCACTTGAGAGCGCACCGGACACGCGCTTTTGCCTGCTGCACCAGAAGCTCGAGCTGCTCAATTGTTGTATAGCGAGGCGTGCGCGCCGGCGGCGCTGGCAGGAGACAGAAAATGCTGTGAGAGAAAGGGCTCGCGCAGCCAAGCTCCCAGACGACGGCAGTGCGGTACTTCCTACCCGTGTGGGCGTTCTTCGCCGCCTGGGCGATTCGCGGCTACTATCGAGCGACGCGCCACTGTGCGTCCCGGTCACGCAGGAGTCGGCAGTGCTGAGCGAGGACATGATGCGTGAGACGGAGGAGCTGCTCATGCGCACCGGTAGCATGGGGGCGGGTGCACAGCAACTGCAAGGCGACATTGCTGCCTTCAAGGCTGCGAACCCGGGCGCCGAGCTTACCGACTTTGTGCGCTGGCACAGTCGCAGCGACTGGCTCGTGCCCGAAGGCGCCTCTGAGGCGGAAGGCCGCCTGAGCGCGCGGATGGTGGAGGAGGGGAACATGTGGCAGACGCTGTGGAATTCCACGCCACCGCAACCCGCAGGTGAGCAGCCGCCTCTGTTCGATGAGCAGCACGTCGGTGACGGCGTGGTCGAGTACCTGCGCGGGCTTGCGCCTTCAGAGGTCCTCGAGACAGCTTTCTTGTCGGCGCTCGGCGCTGCTCACACCGCCGCGAGCGTCGCCAAGGGTGCCGACACGCCGCCGCTAAGCGAGGCACTCGCCGATGCGCGGGCCATCGCTGCGCAGATGGCAGGACGAGGCATGAGTGAGACCAAGGTCGAAAACCTCGTGAGTGTGTTCGAGCAGCTAGAGGAGTGGCTGGTGAAGGCACACGACGCACAACGAGAGGAGGCGCGGCGGGCTGCGGAAGCGGAGGAGGCAGCGGCAGCGGAGGCGGCGGCAACCGAAGCAGCGGAGGACGCATGGGCGAAAGCTGCCGCTGCTGAGATGGCCAAGCGCGCATCCGTGGAGGGCGATGCACCCGAGGCCGGGGCTGATGGCGACGTCGATCCTGAGGCCGTGGCTGAGGCGTCCGGCAACGAAAGCGCAGACGGCACCGCAGATATGCGCGCACCCCCACCTGCTGCCAACGAGGCGGCCGGGGTCACCCCTGCTGCGGTCGACTCGCAACCAGTTGCGGATGGCACATCCAAGGACTGAGCTATACTGCACATGTCAAATCGCCTAGGTTGCAAGTGCGGCGACAACGCCGCGTGCGCCGAGGGGCGGCCGCACACAAGTAAAGTAGTTGCTATACTTGCTCGCGAGCGCTGCTGGTCAATGCGGGGCGAAGAGCTCTACCCCAAGCGCGAGGCGCACAAAGTCGAGCGCGCACAACACCAGCATCGAGCAGCCCAAGGAGTCCACGAGGGCATAGCGAAGGGAATATCGGGATGGCACTATGGGCGAGTCTGCGGCAAGCGGTGGACGGCAATGGCGTCAAGTCAGCGTGGGCGCCCGCGCAGCGGGACAAAGTACGCACGCGAAGCAACGCGCCAAAGGCACGCGCTTAGGCACGCGCTCGCGCTCGCGTTCGCTCGCATCCGCCCCCGCACCCTTGTCGTCGGCCATGCATCGCTCCTTGGTGACCGAATCTTGTCCCGGAGCGGGCAACTCGGCAGCCACAGAACGTTCGTCCATCCGGAAGAACATGGGGAAGGAGGCGAGGAAGTATATCCCGTAGAATGCGGAGCCGTACACCAACGCTGAGTAGAAATCCTCGAAAGAGTAGTAGGGAAACGCTGCGATGGTGACCGCCTCCATGACCGCCGTGGCGTACGACATGAACACCACCAGGCTCACCTCGAGCGCGAAGCGCGCGCCTGTGCGCTCGTAGCGAGTTCGCACGAAGCGCAGCGCACCGTTGGCAAGCGCGTGATAGAACATGAAGTATGCGTGTGTCATCAGGAACATGCTGATGGGCACGTCGTTCAGGCGATGCGCCTCGAAGGTATAGTTAGCGAGGAGCACGCGGTAGAAGTAGTGTGTATACCAGTAATTGCCGACGAAGCCAAATATGGCCACCCACGCGTTCGCCTGCGTGCGGGTACGGGTGAGCAAACGCCAGTGCGCGCGCGGTCACCAGGGTCAGTCGCGGTTCAGCGAGAGCCTTCAGGGGCGCACAACTTCCGCTCAAGACCGCACGCAGGCAGCCGCGCTCACAGCGCGCTCGCGAAGACACACGTGCGCGATTGCGCGCGCGAACGCGCGCACACCTTGAATATGTGCCTTTGGTACCACGCCAATCTTGCGTCGCACGGCGCAGGCGCGAGCGCCGGCACCAGCACGAAAGGTGCCGCACAGCTGCCACAGTACACAAGGTAGCCCCACGGCCCCCACCACTCGTACGCCTGCGTGGCGATCACCTGTGTGAGGGCGCGTCCATGGCAGCGCCATTGTGGAGGGATCGAGCGCGATCTCATGCTGTCAGTGCTGCGCCGTGCATCTGTGCGTGTGCGCGCGCAAAAGCGCGCGGACCGACCGCGCTGGCACGCACCACCGGGACGGAGAGAATCCACAGCACCGAGTACTTCAGGCAGAACAGCTCCGACGCGCGCTTCGAGTCGGAGCCAACGGCATCAGCGAGCGCTGGCGGGAGCAAGCAGCCACCCGCGCAGGCGAAACCACGCAGCGGAGAGGCCCGGCGGCGTGACAGCAGCGCACACGCGACCACGCAGACCAGGAGGGCGCACAGGGCAATGCCCACGTCGGCGACGACGTCGCTGCGGGTGCAGAAGCGCGTTCGCAGCACCGCGCCGCGCGTGTGAGGGCGCGCGCAGGCGTGGGCGCCCATCGCGCACGTCAGCGATGGATCGGAAAGCAACACACGCACACGCGTCCCGCGCCGCTCTGACAAGGCCTGTGCGCGTCGTTGCACTGGCTGCGCTTCGCTCCGCTCCGCGCTCTCTCTCTCTCTCTCTCTCTCTCACGCGTGCGCACGCACCGACCGCTGCCCGCGCCTGGCAGCGCCGCGCGCGGCGGCGTTGGCGGCGCCCCAAAGAACGACGCCACGAAGCCACCCATCGCGCGCAGGTGACGGCGAGGCGGGCAGGACCGCACGGGCTGAGGCTCAGATGGGGTGAAGGGGGTGTGGGCGCGGTGCGAGGAGGGGTGTGGCGCGGCCGCCGACTCTCTGCCCTCAGCTCGCGGCGTCGTGCGCTCGTTTCGCGGACGCGCGTTTGGCGGCGAACACTTTTCGCAAACGCCGTTTTTGTGATCAAGACCCGGCGCCGCCAAAGCGCAGCAAGGCGCTAACGCGCTGATCGAGGACGCACCCGCCGAGGCGGAGCATGCCACAGCGCAGCCGCGCCAGGACGAGCGACACCGAGCGCTTGGCACAAGTCAATTTACGCGCTAGTGTACAGCATGTTTGAACCGACGCGGACGTGGACGTGCGTCGCTGAACAGCAGCCACCTCGTCCCGGCGCGGAGCGCGCTCACACCGCCTCCCCATCATCATTGTCTCTCGAGCACTCCTGCCGGAGCATCAAAAGCATGCCGTCGTCCGTCCCAACGCAGACCTCGTCTACGAGCACGCGCGCGCATGAGCGACCGTTAGGATGCACTCGCCACGATGCATGCACGCACGGGCGAACGCGCGCGAGCGAGCGAGCGAGAGAGCACGGGAACGCACCTGTGAGCGGATGGGCGGCGACCTGCGCGGCTTGGGCGGGCAGCGTCACCGGCGCCGCAGCGATGCCCAAGCTGCGTTCCCCTGGCGGGAGGTCGAGAGATAGGAATGCCAGCTCGGACAGAGTGGCGCTCGCACTTGCTTGCGCCTCGGGCTGCAAGGCACCAACGTGCGCCGCGCTGCGCGTGAGCGCTAGCGTGCGCCCGCCATCGCACAGCGCGGGTGTCCGCGATCGCGGAGCGGAACCGACGGCGTCGCCGGCCTCCCACGCGAGTTTGGTGATGCCACCGCTGTCGTCCCGACCCTGGAGGCGTCCGCGCACATGCACGCGGGCACATCAAGCGCGGGACACATGAGTCAGTGCATGCACGCGCCAAACAAACAAACGCGCGCGCAAGTCCGTGCATCTTTTCAGACGGACGCACACGCTAGCATGTATGAGTACGCACCAGGATTCCCACCTCTCCGTTGGTGAGCACGTACGGCAGCTCGGCCGCGTGTACGTGCGCGCCAGATGCAGCAGGTACCGGCAGCGCACAGACGGCCGAGTTGTCTGAGGCCTCCCACACGGATAAGAGCGCGTGCACGCCGCCGCCCAGTCCACTCCCCACGCGCCCGCCACGGCGCGGGCCACCGCCCACTGTGGTCGCCGCCGAAAGCAGCGACTTCCCGCGTGGCTGTGGCATAGCGCTCACTTGGCTGCCGCCACTCTTTCGGACGTCCCACGTGAGCACGCGCCCTCCCCTGGTGCCCGCGTACACAATGGTGCCGCCGGTGGCACCGTCAAGGCGCACGCAGCCGAGCGCACGAAGTGGGCCGAGGCGATTGGCGCGCCCCCCTGGTCCGAGCAACGTGGTCACAGGTCGGGGGCCAGCGCGCCTGTCCCACAGGAGCACCGTGCCGTCGCGCGTGGCCGCAGCGACGTCGTACGCTCCACCGGGTGCGAGGCAAGCTACGTCCTCGAAGGCTCGCGCGCTGCTGGCGGCGCCGCTGCCGCCGGCGCCGCCGGCGTTGCCTGCTGCGGAAGCAGACGGTGCCACAAGCATTTGCGTGGGCGTTGTCTTGCAGTACGCCAGGTCATACACGCACACGCGGCCAGACGTACGAGCGCTGAGCACGACCTCGTTTTCATTGCGCGGGTTCCATCGTAGTGCGCTCCATTCACCACCGCGTGAGCTCAGCTCGACGAGTGGTGCCGGAGGCGCGTACGCCAGCCGCTTGTGCGCAGCCATCGCCTCGCGATCCCCTCCGGCACTCCCACCGACGCCTGCCCCCGCAATGCCCTCCGCGCGGAGGCTGCGCGACGCGTCGGCGTCTGCTGCGGCGGCCAGCGACGATGCGGCCGCCAGCTCGTTTCGCGCAGCAAGCGCAGCCGCCGCGTGTCCAACTAGAGTGGTGTGATTGTACACCGCCAGCCGCCCATCGCGCGTGCCGACTGCGAGCAGCACGCCGGTGTCATCGTACGCCATCGCGGTGGGTGTCTCTCGCACCTGCCGCGGGCTGTTGCGCGCCGCCGCGATCTCCTCAGCCGTCGCCCACATGTTGCTGACGCCCGCGCCCGCGGTGCTGCTGGTGGCTCCGCCCGGCGCGGTGCCCACGTGCGGCAGATGCGCGCCGCCGAACAGCGCGTAGCGCGCCCGCAGCTCCGCACGCGCGCACCGAGCCGCGGCGAGCGCTCGGCGGTACGCGTGCGGTGACGCGCGCGCCCGTTCATGGAGGCCCGCGCCGCACTCGCGCAGCCGTCGCTGGCGCGCCTGCGACGCACACGGGCTAGTCAAGTACAGGTTGTGAGTGTCGTGTGCGTCGCTGACGCTCTGAATCCGCCAGGACGAATACCGGAGCTCGTCGGGCGCGTCGGCGCCCAAGCCTGCAGGTGCGCGCGCGCACGGCGATAGGACGCGACGGCGCGGACGCGCGTGCCAGGGAGTCAGCGCGAGCGCGAGCGCTGGCGCGGATCTGGCTGCGTGTGCGTCGCCTCGGCCTGTCTCCCTCTTTCTCTCTCTCTCTCTCGCACACCAGCCAAAGCCAGCCTCTCTCGTTGGCGCGCTTTGGGAGCGCGAGACGCACCGTACGAGAACTGGCCGCTGCTCCCACGCGGCAGGGGCGCGGCGCGAACACTGGGCGCTGGTTTGCCGACGCAATCGTGCGCGGCGGGTCCGCCGTCGGGCGCTTCGAAGCCGACGAACCACGCGTCGTCGCCGTGCTGCCGTGCCGACAGCGGGCGCGACCCTGCGCGGCCGTGCGCGCGCGCCCGCGCCCGCAGGCAATCGAAGGGATCCTCGTCGCTGTCGCTGCTGCCGTCTATTTCGTCCGCCGCCTCGGGCCGCGGCGCATCGGATCGAAGTGCGCGCACCCCCTGCTGTCTGGTGATCTTCTGTGGACGGCGATGCGCGCGCCGAGATTTGCTTGCGACGTGGGCCTCGCTCAGCGGCACGGCCATGCCACATGGCACGCCCGTGCGAGGCCGCGGCGATATCGCGATCCATCCCCGTGGTCCCACCTCCCCTCCCCCACGCCGGCGTGCTATTTTTTTTTTTTTTGGTGCGAGCGGGCGCCGGCTCGGCGCGCGCGAGCGAGCGCGGAGTGCGCGCCGGACTCGAAGAGGACTGGGCCGCGGATGGGGCGAGCGGGCGCCGCGCGCGCGCGGGCGCTCGGGGACGGACGCCGAAAAGGGTGGAGGTCCGAACCGGAATCCGGCGCGCGCCTCGCTTTGGTGGTTGCTCGCTTGCACCTGTCTGTCGTCATCACACCAGGCATTTCAAATAGACCCTACAATGAATACCTAACCCTACGTACTGTATCTACAACGTAACCCTATCCTGCGTGCAGCGTGTACTGTACGTGCACCATCAGATGGTGCTGTACTGTGCAGGAGCTCGTCCACCATCGATGGTACACACTGCCGCGGGCGCCGCGCCACGACGGCGCTCCGAGCAGGGGGGCACGGTCTGGTGCGACTGCGCCGTGCGAGCGCGGCGTCTCTCCGTTGCTGCGCTCCCCGCGCGGTCGCCGGGGTGGCGGCGCTCAGATGTACCTCCCGCCGTGCCGTCCGCCGCCCGCGTCGTCGTCGGGCTCCCCAATCGGCGCGAAGGGCTCGAACGCCCACGCGGCGTCGCGCTCCGCCGCGCCGGCTGCAGGCGACGAGCGCGGTGGTCCGACGCGCTCGGAGGCGCCCCTCTGGAGGGCCGCTTCGGCCTCGGACACCGCCGCCTCGAGCTGCGCGTCAACTCGGCGCATGTGGTCCTGGGGGCCGTTCAGAACATCCACGTGCGGCTGGAATCCTTTGTTCTCGAGCGCGTAACCCGCACCAGTCATCCACACCCTCCAGTCGGGCACGGCCACCGTTGAACCATCCACGAGCTCGAGGGACAGGTAGTTGCACGCGACGCCACCCCATGTTCGCCGCCCCACGACGCGGCCGAGGCCGAGGTGGGAGACGGCGTGCGCGATGACCTCGCCGTCGGAGCCGGTGTTCTCATCGCACAGCACCACCACGGGCCCGACAGCAAGCAGCGGAAAGCGTCGGGAGGCGCCTCGACGAGGCACCTCGACGCCGAGCGCCCTCTGCTGCAGGTGCGCCAGCAGCACCTCTGAGCCGGCACCTCCCGCGTTGCCTCGAACATCCACGATCAATGCATCGCGTGCTGACTCGGCATGCAAGTGGCGCCACAGCTCTGCGCGCAAGCGCGCGCGTTCGCGCGTGTGCGCATCCACAAGCGTGTCAGCAGCGTGCGCTCGCGTGCGCACGCGCGTGCATGCACGCGCATGCGTGCGTGCGCACGCGTGCGCGCGTGCATGCGCGTCCTATTCACGTACCTGACAGGCCCAAACGCTCCGTGTCCGGCATGTGAAGATAGCCCACCCTTCCCGACGTGCGGGCGTGGACGCGGGCGCGACGAGCGCCAATTAGATCGCGATAGCGGGCGTCGACCTCCGAGGAGAGGCAGCGCACGCGCACCAGGCGTGAACGGTGTGAGCCTGCATTCCCCGCACTGTTTCCTTCGCCGCCGGCGCCTCGCTCTCTCTTCTCGCGGAGTTGGCCCTTCGACCGCTTCTTCTTCGCGGCCTCTTCCGTCGACGCACTGGCTTTGCTCTTCCCCTTGTCCTTCCCATTTCTTTTCCCTCCCGCCTTGCCCGCGTCCACGCGCAGTCCCGCGAGCTGCGTCGCAATGCTAGCGCTACCAGCGCTCAAAATTTCGAGCAGCACCTCGCGCCCACCGGCGTTGAGTAAGAGGTCGGCAGGGCTCAGCTCCGGCGTGAGCCGCACCCTGTCAATTGAGAGGATAGCATCCCCGACGCCAACATTGACGCCGGGCTTGGCCAGCGGGCCACCGCGTCGCTCATCCCACGTGTCGCCTTGCAGGACGCGCAAAACCCTGTACCCTTGCATCGCGTCGTCCCACGCAAAGTCCGCACCGAGATATCCTGGGCGGTGGCTCCGCGGCGAATCGCGCCCGCTATCCGCCACCCCAACCCAAGCGTGCGAGCTGCGCAGCTCTCCGACCATTTCCTGCATGAGGTCTTCCAGCTCGGACCGACACGCCACGCGCGCAAGAAGGGCAGCATGGCGCCTCAGACACCCAGTCCAGTCGATGCCCGCTGCGTGGTCGGGGTGTAGCGCTGCCTCGTCACGGAAGAGACGCCAAGCTTCGACGAGCATCTGAGTCCACTCTCGCTCTGGCTCCACGAGCAGGCGCACGCGGTCGAGGTCGATGAGACCGCTCTGGGGAGTGAAAGCAGCAGGATCCACTTCCTCGTCGTCAGAGTCTTCAGTGGGCGGTTTCGCGCCCGTCGAGAACACGCGGACCTCGTCGTTGCCGTCCTCGTCGATCCCTTCGACTAGCGTGGTGCGCCCGTCCATTGACACGCTGAAAGACACCACACCGCGTTCGATGAGGGTCGACTCGCGCATGTGGCGGAGCGAAAACTTCACCAGCGACCCCGACGAGGCATCCCCCTCGCCGTCCGCCTCGTCCTCGTCGACGTCAATGCCCACTGGCGCCGAGACTACCGGAAAGACAGTGTAGACGAGGCACTGCTTGTCAATGCCCGCAACCTGGCCGTACCGCCCAGACTCGAGTGGAAGCGCCACAGCTCTATCCAAGATTCCCTCAAAGTCTATCTCGATCGGATCTGGCGGCACCTCTTCGAATTCGGACCCGCTCGCGCCTTCGTCGTCGTCGCCGTACTCGCTGCCCTCATCCCCGTCGTCAGCGCCACTGTCGTCATCATCATACACCGTACGTAGCATGGGCAGAAGAGGATTGGGTGTGTCCCGCTTGAGCGGAAGCACGAACGGTTTTTGCACTCGTGGAAACGACACGTCCATGGGCTTCAACTCATCGTACACCGGCTCTGCCTCTCGGCTCGCGAGGAAGTAGAGGAAGTCTCCGGCTGGGTCCCAACTCGGACTCGTGTCTTCGAGCAGTGGGTCGGTCACCGTGCGGGCCTCGCCGGACCGAACGTCCAGAATCCTGATGGTCGCCATATGGGCGGCCTCCTCGCAGCGGCTGTATGCGAGCCAATTTCCGCACGGCGACCAGGCAAGACCTTCGATTCCGCCCGCCGACGGCGACCGGTCAGCCACGCTGTGCCGCTCTGAGTCGACATCCACCACAAGTAGCTCATGCTTGTGATTCACAAGAGCAAGGAGCGGAGCCTGAGGAGAGGCGGACATTTCCTCCACGCGACCCAGCGTCCGCGAGTCCAGCCGCAGCCGCTTGGGCTCGCCACCCTCGCGAGCTCCGCTGCCGCTCGGTTGGTGCTCCCAGTGAACCTCCAAGCCCTCCTCGCCTCCCGCATCGCTAACCAGCACGAGTCGTCGCGCGTCAAAGAGCCATGCGGCCAGGCGGACGCGGGTGCTGGCCACGAGCCTCGCGTCGTGGCGCCCCCCTTCCCCGTCTCCCCCCAGCCCCTGCGCCAGCGCCGCCACCGGCGTTCGGTCGCGCGGGCTCGCGGCGCAGCCCTCCGCAGCAGGAAACGAGAGCACAGGTCCTTCCCACAGCCCGAACGCAAACGCCTGCCCTCTGGCAATGGCAAGGAGCTTGAGGCCTTCGGGATGCATCGCCACGGCGTCGAGCTCCTCGTATGCGCTGAGCTCACGCGGCTCGGCCTGCGACCGCGTGCCCCGCCAGTCCATGCGCACCTCGCGAACGTCGTTCGTCCATCCGTCCGACCGATCGAGTCGCGCCTCGAGCACGAAAATCCTGCCACCCGCGCAGAAGGCCGCGCGCACGGAGGTCTCACCCCTGTGCGCGCATGCATCGGCGTGCTCGGCGTCGATCGACACCATCCGGCACCAGAATCCGCCCGACCACTCGCCCGGGCTCGCGTGCACCACTAGATCGCCTCCGGTGCGCGCGTCCACGCTGACGATGGCTCCCGCAAGGTGGCCCTCTCCGTCCACCGCCATCAGCAGGCGGCCGCCGGCGACCCATTGCGGCGCGGCGCACTTGCCGATGCCGTGCTTCTCGTCGATGGGCAGCCGCTCGAAGCGCCCGTCGCCGTCGGCGTCGACAAAGACATCACCCGCGCGCCCACCGCGGTACCCCTTCCACTCCGCTCCACCTGGCTCGCCAACGCCGCGCGCCACCAGCCGGCCTGGGCCCCCGCCGGGCTCGAAGGCCGCCGCGTCCGCGGGTCCGAGCGGGAGCGGGGTCACGCCGCCGTCCCTGGGGCGGGCGCCGGCGCTAGACGGCGGCCATTGCAGCGCGCGCGCGCGCGCCCGCGCGCGGGCTGCGGCGCGCGTGTGTGTGCACGCGGACGCTCGCTCCCTCGTGTGCGTGTGTGTGTGTGTGCGTGTGTGCGCGCCCGCGCGCTTGTGGGGCGCACGCGAAAACGCGACGCCGCACGCACGCGTGCGCACACGCACGCGCGCGCGAGTGCGCTCTCTGTGCGCTGGCCATATCCGAAAATCTGTCCAACATCTTCGGGGGTCGCGCGCGCCAGAGTGCGCGCGTGCGTGCGGGCGCACACACGTGTGTGCGTGCACACACACAGGCACACGCGCGCACACACGCACGCACACACACGCACACACACGCACACACACGCGCGCGCGCGCACACACACGTCCGTGCTCGCGTAGGCACCCACGCGCGCGCGCGTGCGCGCACATACACAGTGCACGCGCTCGAGCGAGCAAGAGAGCAAGGGCGAGAGGGAGAGAGAGAGGACATGGCGACGCTCGCGTGCGCCGCGCGGGGCGCGCGGTGTGGCAGCCGCCGCGGCTGCGGCCGTTGCTGCGGCTGTGCCCCGCTCCCGCTCCCGCACCTCTCCCGGGAAAGAGTAGAATTCATTAAAATGTACTGTACATGTATGTTACCCACGAGCCGCTCAGCCGTCGAAGAGGGAGGCCTTGCGCCGTCGCCTGTCCGCCACGACGGCCGCCCCGAGCCTGCGCTGGCACTCCTTGTAGCGCTCGAACAGCCCGCCGCACGCGTCGGCGTCGGCGTGCGCGCCGCTGCCGCCGTGCTCGAGGCGGCAGAGCAGCGACGCCTGCGAGGTCGCCGCGCCGGCGCGTCGGGTCAGCGCTCGGCGCGCGCTGGACGCGGCGGGCGGGACGGGCTGCGTGGGGTGGGGTGGGGTGCGGTGGGTGGTGGGTGAAGTGGGCAGGGGATCGGGGAGCGAATGGGCCAAGGCACCGGAGTGCAGCACCCCGCTCGCCCCGTGGCGCGGGTGGCGCCAACCCACCTCCCTCTCCGGACGGCACGCGTCGCGCAGCAGGCGCCCGTCAGCGTCGACGCGCGCCTCCACGGGCACCAGCGGATCGACCGCCGCGCCGCCGGGAGCGCCCGCGCCCGCCGCCATCGCCGCGCACCACCCGCCCACTACCAGCGCCGCGCGCAGCCTCGCGGCGGAGCCTCCCAAGCGCCCTCCCTCCCTCCTTCCCGCAGCGCCACGCGAGGCGTGTGCCGACGCCGCTGCGCCGCGCCCGCGCTGCTCCTCGGCTGGACCTGAGCGTGCCGCGAAACGCGCCGAGCGCGCACCCCCACATTTGAGGTTTTTTATGTAGGGTCCATGATCTTCGTCAGATCGCACGCGGCGTTCGCGCCGCCGCCGTTTCGCGCGGTACTGCCTCTCGGCTCCCATGCGTTTGGACTGTTGCGGGGGCGGGCGCGCACTGGCACGTCCGGAGCACGCACTGTATGTGTAGCTGCTTTCACTCGATGCATGTACCCACGGGCGATCTCATTATCAGATTGCATGCGTCTGACCGGAGCGCGTGCACGTGCACGTGCACGTCCTTTCACTCGATTCATGTGCCCACGGGCGATCTCATGATCAGATTGCATGCGTCTGACCGGAGCGCGTACACGTGTATGTGTGGGTCCTTTCACTCGAGTCACGTACCCACGGGCGATCTCATGATCAGATTGCATGCGTTGCGTCGGGGCGGTCCGCCGGAGAGCTGTTGGGGCCCGCGCTCGCTCTCGGCGCGCTCGGCAGCGCCGCGAGTGGGGGGGTGGGGTTCGCTATCGCAGCATGCTTGGGTGGCACAGGTCAACCCCGGAGCTTCACCCTCGAAACCACCGGGTAGAAGGTCCCAGTACCAGTGCCAGAGTGACTGCCGTNCGCGCCTGCTCGGCGAGGTGCTCGCGCCCGCGGCCGCGGGCGCCGAGCGGGGCGAGTGGGCCGTGCTCGTGATGGACCCGGCGGCCACGCGCGTCGCAAGCGCGATGGCCACCATGAGCGAGCTCATGGAACAGGGCGTGTCGCTCGTGGAAGACCTGCACAAGCGGCGCGAGCCGTTGCCCGCGCAGGACGCCGTCTACTTCCTCGCGCCCACCCCGAAGAGCATCGACGCGCTCGTCGCCGACTTCGCCGCGCGCGACGCGCCCAACTACCGCGCGGCGCACGTCTTCTTCACCTCGTCGGTGCCCACCGCGCAGCTGCACAAGGTCAAGGCCTGCGCCGGGCTGCTCGCGCGCGTCAAGACGCTCAAAGAGGTCAACATGGACTTCATGCTCGAGGACGGGCGCACGATGCTGACCCCCTCGCCGCTCGCGCTCGAGTGCTGCTACGCCGAGGGCGCGCGCGGCAGCGCGAGCGCCGCGGGCGAGCGGCGCAGGTGGGCGCAGCAGCTCGCCACGGTGTTCGCCACGCTCGGCGAGCTTCCCGCCGTGCGGTACGCCTCCAAGGACGGGGCGCGCGCCGGCGACAAGGGCGACGATGGCTTCGACCTCGCCACCTTCGCGCGGGATGTGCACGGCGCGGTGGGCGCCGTCGCACGCCGCGCGGCGGGCATGCCCGCCGTGGAGACGTGCGAGCTGCTCGTGCTGGGACGTGCGTTCGACCCGGTCGCACCTGCCATCCACGAGTGGACCTACGAGGCAATGGCGTACGACCTGCTGCGCGTCCGCGCGGGCGGCGTGTACCGCTACGAGGTGGAGACCAACGCCGGAACCAGGGAGCCGAAGGACGCCATTCTGTCGGAGTCGGACTCGCTGTGGGTCAACCTGCGCCACATGCACCTCGCGGAAGCCTCCATCGAGCTCAACAAGCTCCTGGAGAGCTTCAACTCGAACAGCAAGGCGACCAAGCTCAGGGGGGGCGGCGCCGGTGGTTCGGGCGGCACCATCAGCATGCGCGACCTCAAAAAGACAGTGAGCGCCCTCCCGCAGTACCGCGACAAGCTCACCAAGCTCGCGCTTCACATTGACGTCGCCTCCAAGCTCAACACGGCCGTGCGCGAGCGCGCGCTCAAGGCCGCCGGTGAAGTCGAGCAGGACATCGTGTACGGCGACGCAACGTCCAAGGAGCTCATCGCGCTGCTCTCCATGCACGGCGAGCACCTCTCCAAGCAGGACAAGCTGCGCGTGCTCATGTGCTACGCCGCGACGCACCCCGAAAAGCTCGACAAGGCCAAGCGTCAGGGATGGATGAAGCTCGCGCGCCTCTCGGAGGAAGACATGGACACCGTGGTCAACCTGGAGCACCTGGGCGTCGCAGTGAACAAGCGCTCGGGCCTCAAGGCGATGGTCAACATAGGGCGCAAGCGCCGCGCGAAGGCTGCGCTGCGAAAGGAGCGTGGCGCGGACGACGATGGCGAGGGCGAGTTCGGCCTGGCTCGCTTCACGCCGCTGCTGAGTGACATCATCGAGGACGCAGCGCGGGGCGAGCTTTCGGTCGACGAGTTTCCGTACGTGACGCAGCCGCGGATGGGGTCTCCGCTGCTGGGGGCGGGGGCAGGAAATGGCGCTGGCGGCAGCGCCGGCTTCGGCGCCTCCGGCGGAAGCGGAAGCGTGCATGCGCGTGGCTCCGTGCGCTCCGCGCGTTCCACTGCGAGCTGGGCCACGCGCGGTGCCACCGGCGGCTTAGCCACCGGAGCGAGCGCGGGGACGGCGCCGGCGTCCTCGCGCGCGCGGCGGGGAGGCGCCGACACGCCAGCGCGGCGCCTGTTCGTGTACATCGCCGGCGGCGCGTCCCGCTCGGAGATGCGCGTGGTGCACAAGCTTGCAGAGTCGACGGGCATGGACATCATGCTGGTGACCACTTCGATCGACACCCCCGAGACATTTATTGCCAACGTCGCCGGCCTCAGCGGGGGCGATGGCCTCGGGGAGGACTTCTGAGGCGGCGCCGGCGCGCGAGGCGCCGCTCTGCTCGTAAATATGTTACCGGACGGTGGTGGCATATAGTACTGGACGCGAGTGCCGGCGCGCGGACGAGGGTCGCTCGCCCCGCGCGCGCGGCCCGGGCGGGGCGCCCCGGGCTGTTTTTAGATCATGTGGTCGCCGCTGCCGAGGCCTTCGAGGCAGTACTCATCGCTCAGCATGTGCATGTCGCCCGATCCGCCCATCCCGCCGACGCCCGCGCGCCCGTCGGCCCGGGGCGCCGTCCTCGCCTCGCGGATGATCGCCTCGATCTCGTGGATGGGCTGCGCGCGAGGGTTCGGCGGCGGCGAGGTGAAGGCCAGGTCGGTGGGCAGATTCCTCCTGAACCACGGGTGCTGCTTGATCTGCTCGATGTTGTAGCGCCTCGCCGGGTCGGCCACGAAGATCCTGCTCAGCAGGTCCTGGCACTCGGCGCTCACCTTGAGCGCGGGCGGCACGGCGTAGTGCACGGCGAGGATGCGTCGGATGGTCTCCTTGAAGTTGCGCGGCTGCCGCGGGTCCTCGAAGGGATACGAGCCCACCAGCATCACGTACAGCGTCACGCCGCAGCTCCAGATGTCCGCCATGTTGCCGTCGTAGCGCCTGGACGCGCGCGTCGAGGTCAGCGCGGGGGCAGCAGCGCGCACCGCTCGCGGGCCGCGGGCGCCGCGGCGGCGCTCGGCCTCTCGGCGGGCGCGCAGCCCGCGAGCGCGGCGTACGGCCAGTCCGCCAACGTCTTCAAGAAGAGCCGCGAGAACCTCGAGGGCGACTACGCGCTCTACACGGCCGACGACTACAGCATTCTGATCCCGCAGAGGGGCTTCAACCCCTCGCCCAACGAGTACCTGGCCGAGTGGCCGGGCGTCGACGTGCGCTGGGAGGACTACGGCACGACCGACTTCGCCAACGTGACCGTGACCGTCCTGAATGGCGAGAAGCTGCCCAAGCCCAGCGACCTGCAGTTCATGCTGGGCGAGTCGACCTGGGATGGGTACGGCGAGTTCTCCACGGTGAACTTCACCGACCCGACGAGCGCCGACCTCTTCGCAGTCAACGTGCTGGACTCGGAGGAGAAGACCATCGACGGCAAGAAGTACGCCGTCTACGAGCTGCTCACGCGCACCGTGGACGGCTCGCAGGGCGGGCGCCACCACTTCATCTCCGCGAGCACCCAGGGCGGAAAGACCTACATTGCGGTGCGTGGCGCAGTGTCACCGTTGCCGCTCTCTATGAGCCACTCGCAACGCCCCAGTCCACCGCGTGCCAAGCGCGCAACGTTCTGCCTGGATGCTGACGCCCAGATACCCAATGTCTCCCTCCCCCTTTCCTCTCTCTCCCTCTCTCCCCCTCTCTCTCACAAACACACACGCGCGCGCGCGCACACACACATCACTCCAGAAATTCACCGCCGGCGACAAGCACTGGGGCCACAACCAGGACATCGCCAGGGCGGTGCGTGACTCCTTCCGCGTGGGCTAAATGCACGCGAGGGCGAGGGCGGACGGCTTCATCGGAGAACGAAAAACACAACAAGCCACCAACCGCAAGGCGCGCGAATTTCGTTTCAGCCCTGCGCAAGCTGGGCTCCAACCCGCCTGAGTGAGAGAGCCGAGCGGAGGACAACCACGCATGCATACATGCTTCGCGCGCGTATGTAAGGGCACACGTGTTTGCTGGATACCTCCCCACCAGGGCGTGGGCGCGGACAGTGCGCGGGCAGCCGTGCGAACGGCGCGCGGGCGACCGGGTGTCGTTCAGCGGTCTCTATTATATTGTCGATGTGCCCGTGCTGCGTCTGCGCCGAAGGCATCAAGTGCCTCGAAGGGACTGGCGCGGTCGACGAACGCGCCTGCCAGCAGTGGGCCGAACTCGGAGGCGAGCGCAGCCCTCAGATCGGCGCGTGCAGCGGCCGCCGCGGCATCATCTGGCAAGGCGGCTGCGCTCAGCACCATGGGCTCGCGCTGCGCTTCCCCCGCATGCATTAGCACCCCGTCCGCCAGCGAGATGGCAGCCGACGCGCTCCACACCGCCGCCGCGGCTGGGCCGTCCGCTGCCAGCGCCTTCGCGTACGATGCCACCTCCGCCCACGGGAGAAACCCCCAGAAAGCGGCGTCCAGCCACGCGCACGCCAGGGCACTCACCGGCGCGAGCGCGCCCTCCAGGACGCCGTGCTGCGCAGGCGAGGTCCTCCGCACCATCTCCTCGGCACACCCCGCCGCGATGAGCGCGAGGCGGCGGCGCTCGCTCAGCCGCACCCGCGTGGCGTCTCCGCAGCCGCCGTGATCGCCTCGCTCGCTCTCCTCCAGGTACTCCCACAGCGGGCGGGCGAGCAGGTTGTTGCTCGAGTCGCCAGTGCCGCAGCCGATGTCCGCGAGCGAAGCGCTCACGTGCGCCGGCATGGGGGCGAACACCACGTGACGCGCGACGCCGGTCGCTGCGGGAGCGATGCCGACGGCGGCCGCCAGGGCACTCGCCGCGCCACTCGAGGCGTCCGTCGGGCCAGCAAGCACTGCCGCCAGGGCGTCCCGGACACCCGCGCCTTCGAACGCATCGTGCGGGCTGCGGCTCGTGCGGCGCGCGTTGACGAGAGCGAGCAGCGCCCCTGCCATCAGAAAGGGGCCGCGTTCCGACGCGAAGCGGCCCGAGTGCGCCATGCGAGCGAATGCCTCCAGGATGTGCTCTGGGGTCACGGCGGGCGCGCTGGTGCCGCCGTCACGGAGCGCACCTCCGTCGCCCCGACCAGGAGGGAGCGCCGACAGCAAGCGCAGCAGCATCGCAGCCCGCGCATCGGCGACGCTCCACGCTCTTCCCCCGGCGTTGAATGCGTCCCTCTCCTGGTCTGCCTGCCACATTTCGATGCTGTGCCCGCCCGGCCCCGGAGGGGCGCACTGCTTCAGGCGACGCGCGAGCCGCTCCGCATCGCCGCCGGAGTCTGCGGTCTCGAGCAGCGGGGCCAGCAGCAGTGGCCATGCTATCACGCCGTCGGCGCAATCGGGCAGCGCGGCCAGCCTTCCGGCCGCTTCCACGAGCTGTCGCACCTCCGTCCAGCATCCTGGCAGCGCAAAGGCTGCTAGCTTTCCGTCGCCCGCGCAGTGGCAGCGCTCCAGCGCCGCGCGCAACAGCTCGCGCGAGTACGCTATGCCCTGCCCAGGGTCTTCGACGCAGCACGCGCGCACCCGTAGCGCGCCCGTCGGCGACGCACACAGCGATAGCACTACGTCCAGCAGCGCCTCGCGCGTGAGCAGCGCATCAGGAGCGGCCGAGGAGGCGCAATCGCCAACGAGCGCGAGCATGCCAGCAAGGGCGGGGCCGCGACCGAATCCCCGCGCGACGTGGGGCGCGTGGAGGCGATACCGCAGGAGCCTGAGGAGTGCCCTGGCGCGCTGGCCGCTCGCGCCCGTGCCCGGCACGGCGCCCGCGGCGAGCTCGATCGCAGCCTCCGCCACGCGCCTGGCCGCCGACGCTGGATCCCGGATCGCGCACGCCTCGCGATGCGGGGGCGCATCTGCCTCGGCCGCGAATGCCGCGTCCAGGACGGCGCGGCCGCCCTCACCACCCTCTTCCAGCAGCGACGAAACGGCGACCTCGTCCAGCGATATTTCGCTGGCGCCCTGCTCCGCGGCAGCGCGCACCGTCTGCAGCAGCTGCTGCGTCGCTTGCCGCCGCTCTTCGCGGCCGAAGCCTTCGCCGCAGCACAGGCGCACCATGCGCTTGAGCGCCGAAGGTGCGGCCTCGGCGCCCGCCGCCGCCGCGAGTGCGGCCCGCCCGCCGCGGGAGCGAAGCATCGCGCCAGCGACTCCAACGCCGAAGGGCACGTCCGTCCGAGCAGCCGCAGCGTCCACTTCAGTGCCGCGCGCCGGTGCAACCTGCGCACCCAGCGCGTCCAGCGCGGCCGCGGCCGCCCCGCTGCGCTCGAGCGCTCGCAGCGCGGCCGCCGCGAGCTCGCCGTGTCGCAGCCAGCGCGCCACCCCACAGCATGGTCGCGTCCGCGGCCACGAGTCGCCACCGGTGCGAAACGCCCGCTGCGAGAAGCGCCGCCACCGCGTCCACGAAGGTGCGAAGGGTTTCCTCCGGCACATACAACGCCTGCCGTGGCAGCTCGGCGCACACCGCGAGGAGTAGTGCGCACCGCCGCTCCAGGAGCGCTCCCGCAGCCGCTCCGGCACGCGCTCCCGCCCCGCTCGCTCTTCCATTCGTCGCTGCCGAGCACGACGCACCGAGCCCTCCCACGAGCTCCATGCCGATTTCCACGAGCTGCGTTGGCGCACCGCCGAGGGCCTCCTCGAGCAGCGCCTCGAGCAGCGGCAGCGGCGCCGCGGCGGTGGACACATCTGGCGAGCGCAGCGCCTCGCCGAGCGCTGCGGCGACTGCCGGCCACGCCTCGCCGCACAGGAGGTCCTCGGCGTCGTACCCCGCCAATGAACCAGTCGCGTTCGCCACAGCCGCACCGTCGGCCGCGCGCGCGGCGTCCGCCAGCGCGGCAGCGGCCGCGCGCACGTCGGCTGCGCTGCCGAACGCGCCGCCGGCCCCCAGGTCGCCGCCGTCGCCGAAGGCATCGTCCCCGAACGCGCCGCCCCCGCCGCCGTACGCGCGTGCGAGCTCGTCGTCGCTGTCACTGCTCAGCACCTCGCCATCGTCGAACGCGAGCACCTGCGCCATCCCAGCGCCTTCAGCCGCGCTCGCGCCTCCGCCGCCGGCCCCTTCGGCCTCGCTGCGTCCCTTCCCCCTCGCCCCCTGGCGTCCGCGCGCGCGCGCGCGCGCTCGGGGAACGGCGCGCGCGCAATCGGCGTCGCAGTCACGCGTTTTGATGGTGCTGGACGTTCCGCGCGTGCACCCTGTCGCGACGAGTCGTAACGGATTTTGATCAAAAATCCACGTAAGCGACAAGATTTGGGCTCGGAGTAGTCTCCCGTGGCCTCGATGACAGACGGATGCGTATCATTTCAAGAGGGCGCCACTTTGTGAACGCGCGTTCGTCCTCAAATGAAATTCCCGGAGGAACAATGTGTTCCTCGCCGGAGGAACAATGTGTTCCTCGCCGGAGGAACAGTGTGTTCCTCCTGGAGTGGTGCCCCTCCCTGGAGCTCCTCCGCAAGCTCCCCGTCGACATCCTCCTCGAGCTCCGCCGTCGAGCTCCTCCTCGAGCTCCGCCGTCGAGCTCCTCCACGAGCTTCCCCTGGAGCTCCTCCTGCTGCGGCGTGCGCGTGGGCGCGCACGCGCGCGCACGCGCGCGCACGCGCGCGCGCGCATCAACCACATACAAATATATAGTACAAAGGTTCATAACCCCAAACTCGCGCCGCGCGCGCACGCCGAGCATCTCTCTATAAATCGAATGGCGGATGTGCGACCTGGTGTACAGTACGTAACAGCGCAACGAAACGAGCCGCTCCGACTTCCCAAGTCGGATCAAAGTCCCGCTCAATCGGTCGGCGACGTGGGATGGCGACGTGGGATGGGAACTCGCTCGTCGTGGGTCGTTCGGTCGGTCTGTCGGCACCAGCCAGACCGAGTGTCAAACCAGGCAACGAGCCAGGCGGTTGCCAGCCAGCGCATGCGAGCCAGGCTCTGCCATGCGGCAGCCCGGCCGAATGAGGCGGACAACGGACGGGGGGAGACGAGGCGACCAGCGAGCCAGCCAGCGCAAGCCATGCCGGGGCGAGCCAACGTGCCCAGGTCAGGACATGCCTGTCTGTACGGGTTCGCCGAACACCCCACACCAACCCACCTCTCTCGTCGGTCGGGCGACTTGGCTTTTTCCCACGCGAGCATCGCTTGCGCTGGCAAGCCCCAACGTTTTTCGATGATTTGGCGGCTTCGACGAGCTTTTTCCGACGAGAAGAAGTGCACACGCCATACAGACGGTGTAGTACCTAGCTATCTATCATCGAATTCGATCGACGATCGATCGACGATGAGGGCGGAACCAAACCAAAACGGGCGGATTGAATTCCGGCTGGAATCAAATGAGGCCCTCCAACAGTTTGCCCCCCTTCTCTCTCTCTCTCTTTGACTTTGATGGAGCCTCTCGCGGCTGCGGTTGCGCTCGAGAAGCCTCTCTTCGGCTGCCGCTGCCGCTGCCGCTGCCCGCTGCCGCTGCCGGCCGGCCGGCCGCCTGGCCACGCCAGCGCCACGCGGGGCGAGCCACACCACGCGCGCGGGGCGCGGGGGGGGTGCGGGGTGCGGGGTGCGGGGTGCGGGTGGTGGTGCTGCGAGGCTCGTGAAGCGAAGGTGCGCAGCGGGCGCTTGTCCGCCGTACGGCCTGCGCGGCTTCGCCTGCTACCGCCAGCTGACGTGAGAGCGCCTGGCGCTGGCTCGCATCCAAGTTGATGGAGCTTGCCGCGGGAGCTGACAGTGAAGACGAGGCCGACGAGGTTGGCGGAGCCGGCGGCGGGGTCGATGCGGGGCCGAGCGAGGTCAACACCGCGTACGAGCTCAGCGGGGCATGCGTGACCGTGACGACGACGACGCTCGAGCCGAGCGGCACCGAGGCGGAGGTGCGCGCCGCCGAGCAGCTCGCACGCAAGCGGGCGCGGGAGGCGGCGCTGAAGGTGAACAAGGACAAGGCGGAGGAGGCACTTCGCCTCAAGAAGAAAAAGCAGAAGAAGACTCGCAGCAAAATTCTGCTCGAGCGGAAGAAGGGCCGCGGCGCGAAGAAGAAGAAGCACCAAAAGAAGTAGTGGATGACTTTCCCCCGTGGCGGCCCGGCCCTCGCGGCCGTCCTTGCCGGCGCCATCTAGAGCCACGAAGGGCTGGCTTCACTTCCATTGGGTGAGCGCGTCTCGGCTCGTGCTTGCCACTGCTCGAAGATGTAATCTACAGGTGCATTACAGATGGACCTCGGAGCAGCTCCGCGGCCTCGGAGGCCGCGGCAGCATTCGCGCCTCGGATGGCCCAGGTGCGCGCGCCCCGCGCGCGCAGCACTGGTGCTCCGCCCAACCGGCCTTCACCCTCGGCGCCGCCTCTTAAAAATGATCACTGGGAAGGCCACGACGAGCACCACGAAGCACAGCGACTCAAAGACGACCACCTCGACCCAGCTCGCGCGCCTGCTGAAGGGCGAGCAGGCCTGGTGCGTCTCGACGCTTTCGGGCAGCCGCTCCAGCCACGGCGCGTCGTCATTCGTCGCGCTGCCTCCGCCGCGAACACGGCAGTGCATCGCCTGGCGGTGGCCAGTCGCGCGGCACGTCTTCTGCGCNCGGAGGCGGCGCCGGGGGCGGAGGGGAAGCCGGCGGCAGCGCAGGCGCGAGCGGTGACGGTGCCGGCGCGACTGGCGGCGGGGCGGCGGGTGGCAGCGGCAAGGACGGCGGCGACGGGCAGGGAGGGGGCCTGCTGCCGGCCGCCATCTTGCAGAACGTCTCGGCGGCCGTAGACAGGATGCTCGCCGCCGCTGGCGTCAAGCGCATCAGCGCGTCGAGCGAGCGCGGCGCGCGTGGCGACCGGGCGCCCACTCGTCAGCATCTCGACAGCGTTGTGGAGTTCTATCGCTACACGGAGCGCATGGGGCGCGCGCTCTTCGACGAGCTGGACGCCGACGGAGACGGCCGCGTCACGCGGCGCGACCTCAAGCGCGTCATGCGTGACAGATCGCTGCCCGAGGCGTACGCAGAGCCCTTCATGATCAGATGCCGCAAGCACGCCCTCGCGAGGTCCTTTGGATGGGACGAATTCAAGGTGAGTGCGACGCGACGCGGCCAGATGACTCGAACGCGGCGCGACCCGGCGCTGTCACGCGTGGGCGCCGCGCCTTCGCACGCTGACGCCTGCGCGCGTCCCCGTCGCGCGTGCAACAGCTCTTCCTGGATGAAAAGGAGCCGAGCGTGATACGCGCATACTCCGAGCTGCAGCTCGACCGCAGTGGCTCCTTCGGTGTGCCGCAGGTCAAGACGATGCTCGAAAAGCTGAACGTGCCGGCAGACGACGCCACGGCCAACGCCATGTTGCGCTCGATGCGCGGCGGAAAGCGCAAGCTGCCACAGCCACCGGGTGCCATTGGCGGCGCGGCCACGGGCGCACAGAGCGGGGCCGCCTCCGGCGCGGCAAGCGCGACCGGCAGTGGCGCCTCCGGCGCGCGCAAGGGCGTGGGCTTCATGCGCGGGCACCTGCCCTCGTCCGAGAGCGCCACTCTGAACTACGGGGAGTTCCGCAACTTTCTGTGTTTGCTCCCGCCCGAGCGGCTGCACGTGGACCCGAACCGTGCGTGGTTCGAGGCGAGCACGATAGTGTCGGTGGGCAAGCCGCCGGTGGCGGAGGGGATGGCGCTCAAGAGCGCCATCGCAGGCGCGAGCGCTGCGGGACTCTCAACGCTCTGTCTTCACCCCATCGACACGCTCAAGTGCCTCGTGCAGGTCTCGCCGAAGGGCGAGTCCATGGTGGCCATCGCCAAGCGCATCCTCAGCCGAGGAGCGCCCACAGGCAGCTGGAAGCAACTGTACCGGGGCATGTGGCCCGCATTCTTCGGTTCGAGCGCCATGCACGGCCTGCGCACCGGCGGCTACGAGGTGGCTCGCTTCACGCTCGAGCGCGCGTTCCCTGGGCTCGGCTCCGCAGCAATTGCGACGGCGGCAGCGGGCATGGGCACGCTCACCGGCACCACCGTGCGCATCCCGTGCGAGGTGGTCAAGCAGCGGCTGCAGTCTGGAACCAACGCCAACGTGAAGGAGGCGGTCAAAAGCGCGACTGCGGTCTACGGAGTGCGCGGGCTGTGGTCGGGCACGACGTTCACCCTCCTGCGCGAGGTGCCACTGTACATGTTCGGGAGCGTCTTCTACGAGCAGGGCAAGAAGTTGTACACCACGGCCGCGGGGCGGGAGAGCCTCGCCAACTGGGAGCTCATAGCAATCGGCGCGCTGTCGGGATCGGTTGGCGCGGCACTCACCACGCCCGCTGACCTCATCAAGACGCGCATCATGACGAACACCACGGGCGTTCCCATCCGGGTGCTCGCGCTCGTGCGCGAGATCGTGCGCACCAACGGTCCCCTGGGCCTCTTCAAGGGCGCGCTGCCGCGCGCGCTGTGGATCGCGCCGGTCGGGGCGGTCAACTTCGGCGCGTACGAGATCGCACGGTCAGCGCTCATCGACAAGGACAACAACTGACACCATCTACTGTAATACGACGCGAGTGTATACTACTGAACTGCGGGTTGCGTTTGTTTAGAGATGGGGCGCGCCGCGGGGCGAGCGTCCTCTCATTGGCGGCCGCGACCGCGGCCGCGGCCGCCGCCATCCCCGCCCCTACCGCCGCCCCTGCCGCCCCTGCCCCTGCCGCCCCTGCCGCCATCATTACCGCGCCCACGCCCCCTGCCGCGCCCGCCGCCGCGCCCGCCGAAGTCGCGCTTGGGTTCGTCCTTCACCATGTCGAGCACCTCGTCCGGCACGCGCAGGTACTTGATCATGTTGCCGCGCACGTAGGCCTCGGGGAGGCGCCAGAACTTGTCGCCTGGCGATGGCAGCGCGGGTGGACGGGCGCGGGCGCGGGAGAGGGAGAGAGAGACAGAGAGAGAAAGGCGCGTGAGCGCGCGCGCGTGCCGGGCGTGTCAGTCGCTCGCATGCGGGGCAGCTCCGGTGGCGGTGCAGCACGGCAGGAGATCGGGGCCGGGCGTCGGCAGGCCGCGGCGCGCGCGCTCTGGCCGGCGGCGGCGCGCGCGGCAGGGCCTGCTGGGCGCGCAGCTCACCCTCGCGGGAGGTGAGGATGACCTCGCGCAGGTGCAGATTCATCCACGTGTCGCACGCGACGAGGTGGCCGTTGTAGGTCTCGCCGCTCTTGAGCTCGATGAGCATGGGGTGGCCCTGCGCGGTGCGCAAGAGCGAGAGCGGAAGCTGCAGCGGCGAGGGCGCGGGTGGGAGGGGGCGCGGTGCGAGGTGGGTGCGCGGCGACGACGCGCGCGTCGCGTCGCCGGCGGTAGCGTGTCAGCGCCTGGGCGGCAGGAGAGGTAGGCTGCGCGNATCCGCGCGCGCGCGCGCGCGCGCCCTCACCATGGCTGCGCGCGGCGTGGGACCGCCCCGAGGCCTCCCCCCTCCGCCGCTGTCGCGCGCGGTGTGACGTCCGCCCCCCACACCCACCCAACCACCCACCGCACGCGCACACGCCCTCCCCTCGCTCGGCGGGCGCCGCTGCGGCGGCGGTTCGGGTTTTCGCTTTTCGCCTTTTCTGTCTGTCAGGCTGAACGTCGCAGAACCCGAATGCGCATTTTGGGTCAAAATCCATAGGGTTCCTATCCTGAGTCGGTCGGCCTGGTGGGTTGGGTGGTCGGAGGGGTGGTGCGCGTGGCGGGCGCTCTGTCGCACCGGTACGGACCGGTGCGGTGCTCATTACACTCATTGCCTGGCTCGGCTGCGGTGTCTTACGCTCGGTCTGCGGCGGGCGAGTCCACCGCGTCGTAGTCGAGCACGCGCGGCGTGTCCATATAGCTGGAGAACTGCCTCGCGACCATCTCCTGGCCCTTCACCATGCGAGAAGGCGTGTGCGAGTGGGGCCCTTCGTCCGCTCCTGAGGATTCCTCCCCCGGCGCGGGACCCGCGGAGGCAAGCTGCGTGCCGTGTCTTTCCTCCTCGGTCGGGCACTCCGTCGCCGCGGTAGTGGCGGTGGCGGAGGTCGTCTCGTCGTGAGAATGCCCGGATCCCACCGTGGCGACGGACGAATCGGACGTGGTGTTGCTGCTCGCCGTCGGGCTCCCTCTGGTGCGCATTCTCGAAGAAATCTCCGAGTCGAGCTCGCGCACGAGCTCGCGCAGGGCCACGTCGTGGTCGTCCTCGTCGCCCCCGCCGTCGCCAGGCATTGCATACTGCAGAACGCGGGGGGTGTCCAGAAACGCGGAACACATGCGGCCCAGCTTGGATTCGGCAGCTGCAAGGACAGCCTCCGAGTCCAGCGCGGCTGCCGAGGATCCGGTCGCGCGCGAAGTGTCGCCCATGGCGGGCGGTGTCCCCGCCCCATGCACCTCGGAGGCACAGTCGCCACGTCCCCTCGCTCGTCCCGCCCGCTCACTGGCACTGGCCAGCTGTGTGCTGCCACTCGCAGCAGCGACCGGCGCCCGCGCCCGCCGCACGCTGCGCATCGAACGCAGCATTGCGGGCGATGGGCGTCGTACGCTCGTCGGAGTCGTCTCCTCCCACTGGCAGGAGAAAGCGCTGCGCTCTCCCGTCGCTTTCCTTTGATCTTCAGGGGGAACCACCATCAGCGGCTCCTCTCGCTGTCGGGCCTGCTCGTCAAAACTTTGCGTGCCAATGGCATCGTCATCTTCTAGCGCGTCGATGCACGCATCGATGGCGGCACGAGCGCCGGCGAGCTCGCACATCAGCCGCGTTTCAGCCTCGCGCACGGCAGCGGTCGCTTGTGTGAACTCACTCCACCGCGTTTCGAGTCGCGCGCGCCACCGTAGCAGCCGCCGCACTGGCGCTCGGCGCGCGCGAGAGGTCTCTTCCTCGATCGCGTCGTGCGACGGGTCCGATTGCGCGGGCGGCGCGCTGCCGTTGACAGTCACAGGTGTTTGAAAAGTCACGGTGGCGCGCTGCACTTTCTTTTCTTCCCATGGCGTCGCATTCGCTGCCGTCGAGGTCGCCTGCCTGAGCGCGCCCATCGTCACGGGCTTGTGCAAAACACCGCGCGCGCCCCAGCGCATGCTCTCCTCTCGGACACCATCAGCCTCCCGCGTATTCGAATCCACTCCACTCATGACTAGCACACACGTTCGGCTGAGTGCAGCTTTTCCGCGTGCACTCGACATCAGACGACGCAGCATGGCCGGCCCGCTGCAGCGCGGCATTCGGTGGTCCGCCAGGATTAAGTCGAACACGAACAGGGGCTCCGGTGTCGCCCAATTGTGATGCTCGTCGTCGTCGTCAGCGTAGAGGGAGAAGGGGCCTGGAGCACTGCCGCGCTCCGTTTCGACAGTCCCGACGTCACCATCTGGCGTGCGAGCTGGAGCGCGTTTTTGCTCGCTGCTTTTGGAGGCGCCACCGTGACGGTCAGCGCCGCCACCATCGTCATTCTGGACGAACGCGGCCATCTCCATGACGACGCCCGCGCCCTCGTCGCCGTCGGCGGCGGACCAAACGGCATAGCCCATTCTCTCGAGCAGGCGTCGGCAGATGAGCCGCGTGGCGGGATCGTCGTCCACCACCAGGGCACGCCCGAGCGCGCCGCGCGGCGGCTCCAGCTGGGACAGCGACGCCGCGGTACTGGCACCACGCCCGAGGCTGTCTGCTCCTCCGATGCCGCGCGGCCGCGCGTCTGAGGCCGCCGTCCCACCGAGCCTCCGACTCGCCGGCGCCGACTCCGGCTTGTGCGCGGGCATCCCCCCGTGCAGTCCGCCGATGAGCGCAAGGCTCTCGTCGGCGGAGCGCCACGCCATGCCTGCCGAGGATAGCAGAGGGACCGGGGTGCGCGCCGGGCTCGTCGGGGCGGCGCCGCCGTGGCTCGGGCCCTCGCCCGCGCCGTCGCGGTCCTCGCCCGCGGCCGCCGAGGCAGATGGAGTGGCGTGCTGCGCCTTGGACTGTCTCGCGCCGTGGACCTGTTGTGGCTGCTGCGGCCGCCCTCGCGCTTGGGAAGTCCTCGGGCGCGCGGGTGTCGGCGGTTGATGCCTCCGCGCACTGCGATCGACGTGCCGCGCGGTGGTGTACGCGTTGTACGCAACGCGCTCCCCGCTGGGCGACGTGAGCGCCTCGGCGGCGGCCGCCGCCGCGTGCGACACGGCGTCCGCCGCGAGCCGCGCGGCGGC
>RQSC01000907.1:64444-133143 GCA_013416795.1 Prasinococcaceae sp. CCMP 1430
CCGCGCGCCGCGCCGCGCGCGTCCGCTGGCCCTCGAGTGGTGCGTCGCAGGGAGGGTGACGCCGTGGGCGGCGGGGGGGGTGCGGGCAACGCGCCCCCGCACCGCCGCCGCCCCGCACTCTTTCGCGCTGCCTCCTTTGGCGCCGCCGGCGAACTCCTCTCTTTCCGAATGAGAGAGAAATGACCACATCCGAGCACCCAATTGATTTTGATTGGCTGAAACCTGAAACCTGAAGAAGCATCAAAATGCATTGCGCCGCGGATGCGGATGGAATGAGAATGAATGAGGGAGGCGCCCTCTCAATTTGATACGAAAAACAGATTTGTGGTCGTGCACATTTTTCCAGGATTGCTCTCCCGTGGGTAATGTCGCGTCGCATTCGCTTTAGATTTCGTTTTCGGACGGGGCTGACCCCCCCCCCCTTCCACCCAATGGGACCCATCAGAATGAGAATGTTTTGCGAGACGAGGTCGGGCCGCCCTCATCGCGTGATACCAGGCGGCGCCGCGCCGTCGGCCTCGCTATCGCGCGAAATCGCTCGCGATCGCGCTCGCCGCCGTCGGGGCGCGAGACGCGCAGCGCAGTGCAGCGCAGCGCAGCGCAGCGCAGGCGTTAGCTAGCAGTGCAGCGCAGCGCGGGCGCGGTCGCGGGCGCGGGCGCGCCACACCTTGGGCGGGGCCGGGGTGTTGTGTGCGCGGAGGGGACCCACGAGGGCGCCAGGTTGCCGGCGAGGGGGCGGCGCGCGGGGGAAGCGCGGGGCGGGGCAGGGGGGGGTGTCAGAGCGCGCTCGCGGCGCGACATCGGCGGACGCGCGGCGCCGGGGGACGCTCCCGTTCTCGCCGTGCCGGCGCGCGGGCCCTCGAGAGGGAGGGGGAAGAGGCAACGGGCGGGGCCAGAAAGGGGAAGTGGGAGGGTGCGCGTGACGGAGTGGCTCGCCGTCGCCGAGGTGGCGAGAGAGGCCCGCCGAATCAGGCCCTGATCCCCGCCGGGAGCGCCCGTCTCCGCGCGCGCCGCGCCGCCGAGCGCGAGAGCGAGCGAGCACGAGCGCGCGGCCAGGCCCAGGCGCGTGCAGCGCACCTCTCGCGCTCAACCCGCGCCACTCTATCGCCATGACCCGCACCAAGGAGGTAGCGCGCAAGTCCCATGGTAGGCCTTGGGCGCCCTGGGCGTCCCTCCCTACGATCCAGCAAACGTTGGACGCGCTGGCCGATGCCATCGCGAGCGCGCCGGGGGAGCACCAGAGCGGCGCCGACGGGGGCGCCGCCGCAGCCCAAGGCGATGGCGACGGAGGCAGCGGAGATGGCGACAGCGGCGCGGATGGGGATGCTCACGGACGCGATGGCAGCAGCGATGACCGTGACAACTGCGACAATAGCGGCGATGGCAATGACAGCGACCGCAGCGGCCGCACCGGCGGCATCCACGCCAGCGGCAGGAGCGGCAGCCGCGACGGCAGCGACAGGAGCGGCGAGAGCGACAGCACGAGCAGCAGCAGCGACGACAGTGGCGGCGAAGACGGCGGTCGCGCCAGCCAAAGCAAGAGCAGCGACGACGACGGCGGCGCCGAAGGCGGTCGCAGCGGGGGCGAAACCAGCGGGGACGACGGCCAGTTCTATGCGCAGCCAGCGGCAGGCGACGCCGCGGCCGGCGCCGGTGCCGCACCTGCCGGTGCCGCAACCGGCGCGGGCGCCAGCCCGAGCTCAGGCGCGAGCCCGGGCCCGCGCGAGGTGTGGGAGTCGCTGCAGGTGGACTGGAGTGCCGGGAACGAGCGCGACGGGGACATCTACCTGGTCGGCGGCAGCGGCACGCGGCGCCTGGCCATGCGCCGGACGGCGTGGACCGACGGCCATGGCGACAACAGGTACGTGTACACCACAGAGGGCATACTGGAGCGCGACTTCTTCATGACACAGCGGGCTGCGGACGCGGTCGACCTACTCGTGCGCTGTCTCGGCATGGGAGTGCAGGAGCACCTCGAGGCGCACCAGCGCAATCAGCAGCTGCTCTGGACGCTTGAGCGCGTCGCGGCGTCTGCAGCGGGAGGCGAGGGCTGGCAGGGGCCCGCGTCGAAGGACATGAAGGTGCGAGCAGCAGGGAGAGAGCTGGCGCGAGCGCGGCGCCGCGCCGAACGAGGCGGCACTCACGGCGACGCGCCTGCGCAGAGGTGGAGGAGGCGCATGCGCGCCAGGAACTCCATGCGGGACGCCTGCGCGCATGTACGCCGCCGCGCAGATTCTGACAAGCGCGGGCGGCACACTCCTTTCTGCGTCTGCATGCATGCAACTGACTCACGCTCCGCTGTACCGCCCGCCCCCATCTTCGCGTCTGGTATCAGGAATGGGGCCCATTCTTGATGTGGCAACTCGTCGGCCACCGCCTGGAGATGCCGCGTGGCCTGCACGGCAAGCTCACGCGCGGCACCATCGTCCGCCCGTCGCAGAAGACCTTCCGCAAGACTTCTGGCCTTCAATCGGGCGCTGTATACATCGCGTGGGACGGCGATGGCACGAGCGCGGGCGAGAGTGCAGACGCCGGCGGGGCCGTTGGTGGGGGCGTGACCGACAGCGTGGACGACTGCAATTCAGTCCATCTTTGCAGCGGTAGGCCCCTTTCCCAGCCAGACTGCTGGCGCTGGCTGGAACCCTTTCCTGGACGCGCTCCGGAAATTTGTGCGCTCAACCAGATGCAGGCCGATGCCTATCGTGAGCTCTTCTCTGAGCTGAAGTACCGCGTTTTGCGGGCCGGGAAAATGAAAGGGCCGCGCAAAGTCAAGTCAGCTGGGGCGGGCGGCGCGGACGGCGTTAGCGGGCGCGACGGGGAGGACGCTGCAGCGGCGATGATCAGGGCGGAGGAGAAGGACCGAGCGGGCAATGGCGCGCCGGGCAAGTCCAGGAAGGTGAGGGACATTGTCGCCATCATGGCGACATTGCACGCGAAGAACTCCATGCCTACGCCTGTCGCGCGTAAACGCGGGCACGATGATGGGGCTGAGGCGGGGGTTACGAATGAGGGCGCTGCAAAAATCCCAGAGGGCACGAGGCGCGTGGCCCCTCTTCCCGCCCGACCGCCACGCGGTACGGTGCGGTGTGCCGCAAGAGGGCACAAGTTCAGCGAGGGCGAGGTGGAAAACATGCTGATCTACATTTTCAAGGCAGTGCCGCTCTCTTGCTACGAGGCAAACCCGGCGTGTATGTACAGCGAAGCGTTCTGGCGCGGCGCGATCGAGGCAAACTTCATCGCTGAAGGGCGCACAGCCACGTCTGTCGCACAATTCGCAAGGCGCGTCCTAAAGGGGTACGTAGAGAAACACTACGACGACAGCGAAGGAAAGAAGCCTGAGGTGAGATGCTGCGACACCTTCCCGCGCGACGCAGGCGTGCGCCCACGAACCATTCCAGCGCGTCGCGCGCGCTACGCGTCCAAACGTTTCCGATGCGATCTGACTTCCTTCTGCCCCCACGCAGACGGCGCTGAGGACGCGCAAACGCAAGACAAGCGCGGGGCCAGCACCGACCCAGGCACCTCATTCGAAGCCCGGGAAGCGCACGCGACGAGCGAAGAGCACGCAGCCCTCGCGCTTTGAGCGGAATGTGTCAGGGCAAGAGGTTCTCGCTCCTGCGGAGGCAGTTGACAGCCACGCGCAGGCGCAGCTCGAGGCCCTCCAACAGGAGCTGCGCGAAGCCACACTCGCCAAGAGCGAGGCTGAGCGCCGGCTACGAGCAGAGCGCGCGCAGAGCGACCGGCGGGCGATACGTGACGCCCGCACACTCGCATCCCTTGACGCGGAGCAGAGGAGAACCAAGGCGGAGCTAGCCAAGGTGCGCGCCGCGCTGCTCCTCCATGCGCCCCACTGCCCGGAGGCTCTCAGCGACGGCACGTGTGCACGCACAATGCGTTGGCCCTACGTGCCCGGTGCGCGAGCTGCACGCGCGCGGGGCGAGGAGCCCGCGAGTGGCCAGGGGGATGAGCAGCTCAGACAGGGGCCGCTCGCGAGCCTCGAGGAGGTGCTGCGCCTGCTGCGGGCCGAGGCTGAGCCGTCGAACGAGGCCATCGCCAACACGCTAGACTACATCGGCGAGGTGCAGGAGAGACAGGGGGCGCTCGATCCTGCGCTTGCGAGCTACGAGGAGGTGCTGCGCCTGAGGCGGGCAGCGGTTAAGAAGCCCTCGGACGGGGCCATCGCCGCCGCGCTAGAAAACATCGGGTTCGTTCAGGGAAAGCTTGGGGCACTTGAGACAGCGCGTAAGAAGCACCAGGAGGCGCTGGATATTCGCCGCAAGGCGCTGGGCGACGACCACCCAAGGGTTGCCTTGTCCCTCCTCAACATTAGCGATGCCTGCAATAAGATGGGCAGGCACGATGAGGCCCTCGCCGCGGCGGAGGAGTCCATGCGCATCTCCCGGGCCGCTCTTCCTTTCCTCGCGTCTGCGGCCGACGTTCGGGACGTGCGTCACAACCTGGGCATCGCCATCAACAACGCCGGCGAAGCGCTCCACGGCCTGGGTCGCTTCGACGAGGCCATTGCCAAGTGCGAGGAAGCGCTGGACGTGTACGCAGTTGTTGGTCTGCGCGACGACCACGAGCACCCAACTCAGGCGCGCGATCTGCTCGGACGGGCGAAGAGGGGGGAAGGGCCCGAGTGTTTCGAGGGAGGTGACTCTGGGCAAGACGAGGAGCAAGCCACGGACGGCGCGACCCCCTGTGCTGTCGAGCCTGTTGAGCAAGTGCTCGCGCAATAAGTAACTTGTCGTTGCGGTTCTCAGGTCGATGACTTGCACGAGAGAGCGCTACGCGCGGAGCACGCATGCCGACGATGAACTGTGCAGGCCGTCGGAAAGGATCCCAAGGACCTTGCGCGTCGGCCAGCAGGTGAGGTCGATTGGCTTGTCCCGCTTGGTGAAGAGGTGCTGCAAAGGGTGCGATTACAGTGCAAGGAGACGCAAGCGCAAGGTTGCGTAGCGCGCGTGTGTAAGCCACCCCCTCGCTTGGCAGTTCTTCACCCCTCGTATTGTAATCGCACCCTTTGCAGCACTTCACCCGCCCCGACACAGCTGGCGCAGCCCTGTACGAGGCCCTGCAATCCATGCATCAAGAACGAGCTCCTCACCCTCTCGTCGCACCGGCTACCACGTGCACACCAACGGCCCCAGCTCCACCAACTCGTTCGAGTACTCGTTCGGTACTGACGAAAATGGCCAGCCCACTGACCTGCGCTCGGACCTAGTCATCACCGACACCGACACAGGCTACAGACACTGCCTCGACGTCACCTTCACGGATCCGTCAGCCAAGGTCAACATGGCAGGCGCGAACCCGTCCACGGCGGCAGGCCTGGAGCACCTCTACAAGGTCCACGTCCAGCGCTACGCGAAGATCTGCGAGCACCACCGCATCCAGTTCCACACGCTAGCGTTCGACACCCTGGGCCGTGCACACAGGTCCACCAGGGGGGACATCCGCCACCTCTTCACCAACCGGGTCACGCAGGCGGACCCAAGCCGCTGGCCGACGGGCAAGGTCTTTCGGGTCCTTGCCGACGGCCTGCACAGTTCATCGTCGGCATGCGTTCTCCGCGCGTGCGGCGTGCACACACACGACCGCCCCAGGCGCCGCTCTCGCGGCAGCGCTGCGGGCGGATAGCTAGCTTTCACTCATGCCCTTACTTCTTAGACACACGCGCGCTACGCAACCTCGCGCTTGCGTCTTCTCGTACTGTAATCGCACCCTTTGCAGCAGATCCGCGGGACCTTGTCGCCATCGCAGACCGTCTCGACATTGTCGATGATGGAGAGGATCATGGCTTCGGGGTCCAGCTTGCGGATCTCGGTGACGTACTGCATCAGTGGCTCGCGAGAGACCAGGCAGTGCAGGAGGGACCCGAAGGCGCATCCTTGGGTGGCGCCGCGAGACGAGATGACCCGTTCGTTGCTGGCGCTGCCAGCGACGAAGAACGACGTCGGGCCGCCGTACAGGAGGCGCACGTAAGGCAAGAGCTCCGGCATGTCACGCTTGACCGCAGGCAAAGGGCGTGCAAAGCGATTGCCATGGCTGTTCGGCCTTGTGGCTGTGGCAGCTCGCTCGATGCCACTTTGGACCTACGTACGCACACGCACAACGCAATGATCACTTACTACATGGCCATTGCGCCATCTTCCACTTCGCAGAGCCAGCTCGAGCCGAGCTCCTGGGCGAGCACATCGCGGGACTTAGCGTTCCCGCTGCTCGCCGCATGCAGCGCCCTGAGCAGCAGGGGCTTGAGCGCCGGATCCGAGAAGAAGGGAAACGGGACGTTGCATAGCTTGGTGAGGATGGTGGGCGCCCGTCCCCACGTGAGCACCGCCTGGTTCTTAGGCGAGCCGCGTGCGAAGAAGGAAATGAGCACAATGACCTCCTCGAGGAGCTCCGCGACAATGCCGCCCTGCCGCATGCCGGGCGCCGCGGGACGCGACGTCCACGCGGCCGTACAGAAGCTCAGTAGGAAGCTCACCAGGTGGAAGAGCTCCATGCGCATGTCAGTCGAGCCTAGCAGCTGCTGCACCATGCAGTGGTCCCTCCGAGCGGCAGAGTTCAAGATGCGCATCACGGTTGTGGCAACTGGTACAAAATTCGGAGGTAGCTTGTCCGCGTCAGCCGCAGCTGCGCCGAGCCCGGGAGCGGCGTGCAGAAGCGTTGCAGTGAGCAGGCTAGGCAGCCCACCGAGGTGCGTGTCGCCCAGCGCGCGCAGCACCGGTGCGGTGGAGCTCGTGTCGAGATGCGCATTTTCTTTGGATGCGCGGCACGGGGCCGAGCCGCACAGCGTCCCCAGCAGTCGCAAGCCCCACTCGATCGCCGAGGGAACCGGAGAGCCCTCCTCCTGCGGTCGTTCCCACACGGCGAAAAGTTCACGCAGGCGATGGACGATGCCAAAGGACACCACGTAGTTCACCAGTGAGTTATGAACGGCGCGCGCGGGGTCCTGGCCCTCCTCGTCGGAGGACCTGCTCGACGCCTCTGCTGCGCGCGGCGCGCGAGCGAGAACGCTGTCCGATAGAGCGAGGAGGGCCTCGAGGAGTGTAGGATCTGCGTTGTTGTTGACCTTCTGCGTCGTTGGACACTCGGGCCCAGACGTTGAGCTCGACGACCTCGCGGTTGACGATGAGCGCGCGCGAATAGCCACCGGGTCGCTTCTCCTCGGCCTACACTCGACGTATGCGGCGCCACCCTCGCACGTCGCGTCCAGTTCTGACGCCAACAAAGGTGCGATCGGAAGAAAGATGTGCTTCGCGCGGACATACGCAGCATTCTCTGGTATGCCTAAGCAGAGCACCGCTGCCTCAGCTGTGATCGCTGCTGCTCCAGCAGACCCGTCGGAGTCATCCAGGTCGCGAGCGCGCGCCCCACTCGCGGGCGCAACGGCAGCGAGAGCTGTGAATGCGGCCTCGAGGGCTCCGCATCGCCGGACAAGGTGAAGCTCATTCTCTGCGGCAGTCCTTAGCGCCGCGATGCGTCCGGGAGGCAATTTGGATTCGCTCGACGAGCCTACCCTCTGGAACGACAGCGCTGCTGGCAGGCATCGTACGAGCTCCCTCGCGGCAGCCGTCACGGCGAAATAGTTTGCCTGCGTGGCGTTGGAGCATGTCGCCGCCGCGCGCTGCAACTCCGCCGCCGCCTTCTGGAGGCGCACCTTTGCGCCGCCGGCCGCCGCTGCGGCTGCATCTGCTGCGGGTGGTTCTACCCACGCGCATGGGATTTTCACCATGCGTTGCCTGATGCGCTTCGCCTTCTTTTTGCGCTCCTCCCTGAGACGTTTCGCAGCAGCGTCGGTGTCCTCCTCCGCCGGCTGTGCCTCGAGCGAGCACGGCGCATCGTCGAAGGGCCCCACCGCGCCACCTGTCGGCGTCGTGGGCGCCTGGCCCGACTCGGGGGTGCATGCCTCGGCGTGCTGGTGGATGAGTTCGAGGTTCTTGCGCCGCCTCCGTGTGGCCTCGGCACGCCGCGCCGCGAGCATTCGGTCGATGCGCGCCATCTCGTCCGCCGGACGGGCGGCCTGCGCAGCAGCTACTCGCCGCTCCTTAATCACTCTCACCTCCGCCGCCAGTGCAAGCATTGCACGATGCTCGTCCGCGGCCTTGGCCGCAGCCTCCTCCTTCTTTGCTTTCTTGGCTGCAAGCTTCGCCTTGCGCCCCTCTTCGAGCGCCTGCCTCTTTATCGCAGCAGCCTCAATCCTTTGGCGTGCCTCCTCCTCCCTGGATCGCCTAGCTTCCTCGCGTCTGGCTTCCGCCTTTTCCAGTTTCTGCTGGAGTGACAAACGCTTGCTGTCCACCTCCAAGGACCGCATGGAAACCACCTCGCTCACCTTCTTGGAAACCTCCCCGGCCTTCCTAGCAAGCTCCGCCAGATGCTGCTCGTGGCGCCTCTTGGCTGACGACTCCCGATGGTCAAGCTGTGCCTTGAGCCTGGATCGACGCACCTCCTGCCATTTCTCCGCCTGCCTGTGCCTGTCCGCCAATTTCGCCAGCCGAGCGCGGCGCTCGAGGTCGAGACGCTCGCGTGCCTCGCTCGCGCGTGCCTGCTTCGCAGCCGCCGCAGCTGCAGCTTCTGTCGGTGACTTCTTCTTTCGCTCGGGGCTCATCAGCTTGTCGTGGAGCGATTTGACACGCGACAAGCCCGAGGGCGTGGTCACGGCACTATCGAAGGCCACTCTGGGCGTGACGACCTCGCTCGGCTGTCTCACCCGCTTCTTCAAGGCATCGCCTGGGCGCTCGATGGGTGCCGGGGTGAGCCGTCTCTCAGGCGATGCGCCCCCACTGCTCTTCGCGCTGCCGTTGCCTGAGCTGCTGCCAGGTGAAGAGCCACTGGAGCCCCCGCGCACAATCTTGCCCTGCTCCTTGGGAAATATGGTCCCCCAGTTTTTCTTCACCTTCCACGCCGCCGCGCCCAAGTCGGACGCGCTCTTTCCACATCCGTGCGTGTCGTCTGGGCCGACTGCGCCCGGCGTGTTCGATGAGTTCGTGCGATTCTTGAGCGCTTCGTCCCCGCCGGGCACGCACGCCTCGGAGTGAGCGGCGCTGGCAACTGCCTTTGTCAGGCCAGACCTGCCCGGCGTGGGGGTGTCGCCGTCCGGGAGGCTTCCAAGCTCGAGTTTTCTGTTTGTCTTGCGGGCTGATGGTGGGTGCGCCACGCGCTTCGTGGGTGTCGGAGTCAGCATCGCGTCCTCGGCCTGTGTTTGCTGCCTGCTGCCGTCAGCCTTTTCTGATGGCGCAGCAGCGCTCCCTGCAACAAGAGGTGCGGAGCCGACGCTCCCTGCCTCGCCGCAAGCCACAACGTTGCGCCCGAAGAGTGGTGCTACCTTCGGCGCAGCGAGGGATGCCAGTATCTCTCCCGGGTTGAAATCTCCGCTCGCCAGCCCTTCCCTGGGCAGCGCTGCCAGCGCGCTGGCCATGACAAGCTCCGTCGACCTTCGCGGCCTGACTTCCCACGCGACGCTCGCACCGGTCTCAGTCGCTTTCTCCTGCTGCTCGTGGCGACGCATAAGCCCGCGGAAATCGTCCGCCGCCTCGGACAGCAGCGTTGTCACACGCCGCAGCTTCTCCTGCGAACTGTCCACCTCTGCATGCGACGCGCATTGATGCGTCAGTCAGCACGAGCGCTCCACTGATCAGTTCCTGCGCGCGTTGCTGCGCAGGGCGCGGCGCGTGCACATCGCACGCACCGCACAGGCAGTAGAGCTCGTCCACTGAGCGGTTGAGCGACTCGAGCAGATAGCGGAACAGCTGCCGCCGGAACGAGTCGGGGTTGCCACCCTCGCAGCCAGGCGTCGACGGCGTCGGCGGCGTCAACGCGCCGTCCACGCGCCCGGCTGCAGAACGCACGGACGGCGGTTCGCCTGCCGCAGCATCAATACCGGCGGGACGGAGACGCTCGCCTGCGCCAGCCCGCGCGACACCGGGCGCGCCCTCCAGCTCCTCCTCCTCCCCCTCCCCCTCCCCCTCCTCCTCCTCCTGCTGCTGCTGCTGCCGCTGCTGCAACTGCCGCCGCTGTTGAAGCTGCTGCGGCTGCTGCCGCTGGTGCTGTTCCGCGCTGCGCGGGTCAGGCGCGGGTTTGTGCGCAGACCTCGGCGAGGCCGCCGCTCTACCCCCTTCGTCTTCGTCGTCGTCGCTCCACATCCCCAGGGACGACGAGGCCATGGCCGCGGACGCCACAGGAGGCCGCGCGCACACGGCGCGCGCTGTGGCAGTGCCCGCTCGCATCCGCGTGCGCGCGTGTGTTTTTGAATATCGCTCCGGTGACGCAGGTCTCAATCAAAGCACTTTTTGTTTGCTATGCATTTTTGCAAAATTTGGCATGCTTTGCAAACCCTCTTCGAGGGATTCAATCCCAAAGTTCGAGCTCGGTCCGACCCTCAGCATTTCCGTGCGCTCTTTTTCTTGCGCGCCGCGCGGCGCACGCGGCGCCACAGCGGAGTGCGCGAGGGCGGTGTCGCTCGGCGCACCGCCCGACCCTGGCGGCGTGCCAGGGCAGGCCGGGGCCGGACGGACCCCGGCAGAGAGGGAGGAGCGTGCGGGGAGAGGCGCCGCCGGCGCACCACGCACCACGCGCCGCCGCCGCGCGCCGTGCGCCGCGCACAGTGGGTGGCAAAAAAGAGGGGAGGCAGACTTCCTCGTCCGTCTCCCTCGGGTGGGCGTGTTCTCCCGCGTGCCAGCGTGCGGCGGAGCTGACACCCGCGGCCGCCTAGGCCAGAAGGACCGCCTGGGGTCTTTAGGCCGCGCGCGAAATGGCGGGCTCGCCAGAGTATGTCGAGCTCACTGGCTCGAGCGACGATAGCGACGGCAATGCAGCGGACGCGCAGGGTGGGCGCGTGGCGCGCATGGCTCTCACGCCGCCGCCGCGCGGACAGAAGCCCACAGGATCCGAGCATGCCCCCGAGGGCCTTGGCAATGCGCAGAGGGGAGGCAAGGACACTCCCCCGCTTGTAGTATGTTCAGACACCCCCCCATCCCCCGACATCGACGGCCAACAGGAGGATGCGCCGGCCCTTATGGTGCAGCTGAGCGACGGGGGGCGCAGCAGGGATGCTTCGGGCAGCGACGCGAGCGGCAGCGGGAGTAGGCGCGCGTCAGATGACGATGACGCCGCTGCCAGCGGTGACGGCCACCTTGCCACTGCGCGAGCGCAGATGGCGCTCGCGCTCGCGCGGCAGCGCTCTCCGGGGCAAGTGCGCCGCAAGCGCACCAGGGCAGTGCCAGTGTTTCCGCAGGACGCATTCGAGACGGTCGGCGAGGGCCTCCTGCGCTTCCCATGGATGGTGTATCCGAAGCACCTCGCCACCTGCCTCATTGCAGCTGCGAAAGTTGCCAGGCGCGAACGAGGGAGGGTGATGAGGGGCCGACTCGAGGGCGAGGAACCGCCGCCGCCACAGCGGACCGACGCGAGCGGCAATCTAGAGGGCATCCCGGCCGCCCTGAGGCGACTCTGCATCGATTTGGCACCCGACTCATTCGAAAAGTGCTTTGACGACAGCGCGCTCAAAAACTGGGACGACAATATCCAGTGCAACATATTGGAGGCTGCTATCGGGCTTGGAGAGCTCGTTGTCGCTCGGCTCGCTCTCCATTCTGCGAGAAACGAGGCCATCGAGGACGAGGAAGGTGGCGAGGTGCCGCCTTGGTCCGCGCCTGACGAAGGCGAAGACCTTGCAGCTCTTCTTGGTGCCCTTGCGCGCACGTTCGACGTGGGCAGCCTCTTTCACCGGCACCATCGTCATGACCCCACCTTTCCAGGCGCGGCATCGCTGGCCGCGCAGGACGCTGTGTACCGCTCTGCCGAAATATCTGCCGCGGTCGGTATCGTGCGAGGTGCTGGCAATCCTGGCACTCCTTACGAAGGTGGCATTGGGTGCTTTGCCAGACCCGCTGCGGCGGGCGGGCCAGGAAGCCTTGTGCGGATGCGCAGCCGGACTGCATCGGGTCTGGAGGGTAGCGGAACAAGGTTGTTCTCCCCATCGAAACGACCTCAGGTCGGGGATGTGGGTTCCTTGGGGCTCTCAAGCGATGAGGAGGACAGCTACGAGGAGGACAGCCTAGGGGGTGCATCAATGGGCAAAGTTGGCCGCCCATTGGCCGAGAATACCATGGCAGCGCACCTTGTGGAAGTATTTTGTAGCTGCGGGGGGCTGAAGCTCATCGTGGAGTGGCTAGACCAACTCCCACCTGTACAGGAGCTCGAGCCACTTTTGCACGTGCTGGCGTCCGCCTCTTCCCTGTGGACCGACGCTGCGGTGCACTCATTCGACGCCCAGTGCTTCAAAGTCCTCGAGCGTGTCATGCACGCGTTCACCGAAATAATGGACGCAGAGGGCCCGGCGGATAGCGCTGACGGCGACAGTCTCTTCGTGGCCTCTCTTGCGGACGCAAACGACGGCTCCCTCGCAACTGTCAGCCAGGCACTCGAGCACCTCGAACGCATCATCGCACTGAGCGTTGGTGAAAAGAATGCAGGGGCGCAGGTGGCCCGTGTGCGCTGTGGGTTGGTAGAGATGCTGCTCGCTGGCGCGCCATCGTTTCGCAAGCAGCTCACCGCTGTTCGCGAGCTGTCGAAGCTTCTCGGGCGCGTGAGCGCGCTCAATGTTGTGGAGAGCGGCCCTGCGAGCGAGCACGCGCAGGGCGCGAGCGTGCCCAGCGTCCTCGAATGGCTAGAGAGCAAAGGTGTTCTCAAAACGATTCTGCGGTCCAACTTTCACCATAGGCAATACGTGGAGCAGGTGGCCAATGTGATGCTTTTCCTAGTTCAGGAGGGTGCACTTCGTGAGGAACACCTCGCGGACATTTGGGGCGTAGTCGAGGACCCTGAGCAGCACGACTCGGTGAAGACGACCACGCTTGGACTGCTTACCACACTGGCATGGCATTTCAACACCGCCCAGCTCGACGCGCTCTTCGCACGCTTCGAGAGCATCCTTGTCCGCGGCGATTCTCGCAGCGCGCTGCGCGCAGTCGACGCTATGGAGGCGCTGGTGGGTGACCGTGACAGCTCGGGCCTCATGACGGATCGCGTTGTCGAGCTGCTGTGGCGCGCTCTCGTCGGCAACGGCCAGCACTGTGGTACATCCGATGACGACGTTGCCGCTGCGCTCATCGACGCGCTTTCTGGTGCTACGCTCAAGGCGGGGCAGCCGTCCAAAGACACGAGCGGCGTGGTTAGCATTCACACCTGCGGCGTCCGAGAGAAGCTGATCAATAGAGCTGTTGCCGTGCTGGCTCGACCGGGAGCAACGGCACGTTGCCTTGGCCTCCTGCGCGCGCTACTGCGCCTGTATCCGTCCTCAATAGCGTGCTCTGGGTCGGTGGTGAACCTGCAGGCATTCGAGGACACGCGCGCAGAGCGGCTACAGGTCTTACAAGAGAACCTGCAGCTGACGGAGCGCCTGGTTGACCTGGTGTGCAGGCGGCCTCTGACCGGCGGAGTGGAGACGCGGGACTGCGAGTTGCTTCTTGAGTTTTTGGACTTCGTCCTCACCTCTGCTGACGGCAGGATCCTACTCTCGGAAGAATGCACTTCACGCCTTTGGGATGTGCTTGTCGGTGATGGTGCCGCTGGCCCGCTGGCGGACTATGGGCTGCAATGGGTATCAAAGCTACTGAAGGGCAAACCACTGCTCGATGCCTCCGCGCTGCGTGCTCTCTTACGTGCACTTGAGGGGCTGCGTTCTTCTGCGTTGGCGGAGAGCGCACTGTACTGTGTGTTGGCCTCCTTTGTTTGGGCGAACGTACAAGGCTCGCAGAAGCTTCGAATGGGCGATGATATCAACCTGGTAGGTGGGGATATGACTGAATTTGCGTCGGCAGCGGCCATCCTGACGGAGGTCAGCGGCGCGGCGTGTGGCGCACCCCCGAGCCAGGCCTCGGCGGGGCTCCCTTCACACGACAGTCTCTCAGCAGACGACGTCGCGCTGGACGGCTTCGAGGTCGTCTGGCGTGCGGCACTGGAGGCGCCGCACACCGAACTCGTGGTGTACTGCCAACGCCTCATCTGTCACCTGTACATGTCCGCTGCGTGCAGTGCTGCAGCCGACGACTGTTCAGGCTTCGCCGAAATCTGCGCTCGTTTTATTTCTGTGTGCACGGGCGAGTTGCGCGGAAAGTCACCCAGCAACGACGCTGTCACAGCACTCCGCACCGAGCGTGCCCTGCAGATGCTCCGCATCTTCCTCGACATGTGTGAGCTCCAGCGATGGGAGGTACGACCGACAGCACACGGCACCTCGTTCGCGGCCCCGCCCTTTCGCGTCCAGGTGACGCACATGAACACCCCAGAGGCCTTCAGTGTGCCATCCAATGTGTCTCTGGCGCACTTCAGCGAGGCTGTACTCGCTCGCTTCAAGATTGACCGGACGGGTGTCAGGGCTGTGCTCTCTCAGCATGGGATTCGCATCGCCGGCGACGGCCTCCCGCTCTCTGCGCTCGGGGTCAATCGCGAGGCCTCCCTACAGCTAGCAGTGGAGCCTGCCCCGAGCGCACAAGAGGCCGCATGCCTGCCTGCGAGCGCTCATCCTGGGGCAATCGTGGCAGGAGATGCGAGTGTTTTCGACCTCCTGTACAACCTGGACGCATGTGGCTCTGCATCTGTGCGCTCAAGTGCGAGTCTCCTCCTGGGACGGCTGCCCACGGATCCGCGTCTCTTGCGCGTCTGCGATGAGCTTGCGCAATCCTCCGCCAATGTCGGGGAAGACTTGTTCGGCCGTCTCTTTCGTGAAGGGGTGCCACTGTTGTACGCTTTGCAGGTGCTGCATGCCGCGCTCAGCCCTGACGCATCGCAAGATTTTGGTAGGCGAGCTCAGTTGCTGAATGCGCTCACTCGCTGCAACGCCCGGGCCAAGCTGATTGAAGTCCTCGAGACAATCGGAGGAAATGCGACTGCCGCCCATCGCGATGCCTTGCGCGTGCAGACGGCTGTTTATTCCGCAGCTAGCGTTCTAGACGTTCTCATGCACCACAGCGAGACAACGCGAGGGGATCCCAATGCCTCTGAGGAACTCCAGTGTGACCGTGACGCAGAGGATACAGCGGCAGCTCTGGCGTATTTGAGCGTGTCTAGACGACTGCCGGTCGTGACTGGAACTCCTTCGGCCACCGACGCGCTCGCATCGGTCGGTGCGGGGATCATGCACTCAGTAGAAGGCTGTGGGGAGTGCAGCGTTGTGCAGGCATTTCTGTACAAAACGTGCTTCGAGGGCGTCATGCGTCGCGCTCACGGCAGAGGCCGACTCCCAAATGTGCTGAGACAGTTGCTCGACGCTGACAAGACCGGTGAGCTCATCGCCTCGCTGCTGCTCGAAACAGAATCAGGGACGAGTCGAAGGGCCTTGACGCGCGCTCTGCATGCTGCACTCTCGCAGGAATTCAAAGATTGTGCATCGGCAACGAAAACAGCCGGCCAAGGGACCGAGAATGTGGAGGGTGCGTCCATCGACTCGGGGGCCGAGCCGATATTGCGGCGGGAGGTGCTCGAGGTGTTGAAACTCTTGGCCCCATTTCGCCAGCAAGCTAGCGACTACAGGGTTTCATGCAATGAGTATTTCTGGCTTCTGTCCTGGGCATGCGAGAATGTCCCTTTTGAAGGCGACGGCTCGGCGGTGGCGAGAGATGCTGGGCGGCTGCTTTGTGCCATTGCCAACGATGAGTCCAAATTCTTGATGCAAGAACCAACTGAAAATGGGGAGGAAGACGCCTATGTGAGAGGCAGGCTGCACTTGATGTCGAAGGTGTGCAAGCAACTCTATCGACGGCGCCTTCTCTCGGGCAGCCTCGCTGCGCACGCTGCCACTCTATTGGTCGCCCGCTGGCTCTTTCCCGAGGGCCTGCTGTTGTCGCCCGAGGCGATGGAGAGCATAACTGGTGACGGCTGCGGGGGCGTGCCTGCAACCGTGCCGGGGACGCGTCTCTGCGACCTGACCCGAGCAAATGCGTATCAGCTGCTCAGTGGCCTGTGCCAGGACTCGCCCGAGGCGCTCCGCACGACCCTCGTCTGCCTGCGTTGCGTGCATTTTCATGGTGGTGCCGACATTGTCGGCTGGGAGAAGCTGCCGGCGCAATGCTCACGATCGCACAGCACTCGTGTAGGCCTCCAAAACGCTGGCGCAACATGCTACATGAATTCTGTCATCCAACAGCTCTTCATGCAGCCGCAGGTGCGGGCGCGCGTGCAGGCTGTTCCCGAGCCCGCCTGCCATGACGAGCGCACCGAGAGCGTCCTGTACCAGTTGCAGTCTGTGTTCGGAGCGCTGCAGGGGACTTCCGCAGACTTTCACCAACCGCAGGGGTTCTGGAACGCCTTCAGGGACTACGATGGCACCCCCGTGGACCTGCGTGAGCATCAGGACGCAGTCGAATTCTTTACGCGCCTCGTGGACCAGGTTGATGAGGAGGCGCGTCGCAAGGACGGGAAGAGCGAGGGCTTCGTGCCGCCTATCTCGGGCGTGCTCGGTGGCACGTTCGCGCAGCAAGTGTTTGGCAGGACTTGCCCGCACCGCAGCGAGCGCGAGGAGCCCTTCCAAGCGATCACGCTCGAAGTGCAGGGGTTCGACTCCCTCCATGAGAGCCTCGCCGCTTACGTTCGTGGGGAGTTGCTTGAGGGTGACAATGCGTACAATTGCGACAAGTGCGGTGCGAAGGTGTCTGCACTCAAGCGCGTCTGCGTCCGACGCGCGCCGCGGACGCTCTTGTTGCACTTGAGACGCTTCGATTTCGACTACGAGACTATGCAACGCCTCAAACTTCGCGACCACTTTGCTTTTCCCATGGAGCTCGATCTCGAACCATACACGGTCGAGGGCCTCGAGGCAGAAGATATGGACCAAGAGGGGGACGCTCGCAGGGCACACCTCTCTGGGAAATACCGATACGAGCTCGCTGGTGTGGTTGTGCATAGCGGCACTGCATTTGCAGGGCACTACTACTCGATTGCCCGTGACCGCGAGTCCGGGCAGTGGCTGTGCTTCGATGACACGCGCGTGACGCCGTACGACGTCTCGCAGCTGGAGGCTGACTGCTTTGGCGGCAAGATCGAGAGCGTGGGGCAGGATGGCAACCCGATTGAGTACGACCGGCCGAACAGTGCGTACATGCTCGTGTATGAGAAGTGCCAGAGAGTCGAGAGCGAGGCCATGGTGCTTGAGGCGCCTGCCCATCGTTCTGCCTCTCAGGGCGTATTTCTGCAGGGCGGTGCGTCTGCTGCGAATGCCGCGGCGAAGGCCGGTGCGGCTGCGGGGCCTGCACCAACGCCTGCCCCTACGCCCTCCAAGCCAGATCCACGTGCGAAGGGAGGACTTGCCCCAGTTGAGGCCGCTATCGCTGCGGCAGCAGCGGTCATTGGGACTGAGGGAGGTGAGCTCGGCAATGGTCAGTCAGACGACCACCTCAGAAAGCAGCTCCTACGCCTGGCACGCCCGCCCGTGTCAGCGAAAGATATGGGCGTGGCCATGCCCAAGTCGGTTCACCGCTGTGTGGTGGAGCGCAACCTGCGCTTAATGCATGAGCGACAGGTGCTGAATGAGTGGTACTTCAACTTTGTCCGCGACCTGCTGCATGGGGTGTTTGAGCAGGCGCGTGTCCTCAGGCAGCGCCAGCTCACAGATGACGAGGGGCGAGTCGACACTGCCTCAACAGCCGCCGAGGAGGGCGCATGGAAGCGCGTGGCTGTGGTAGCCTCCCAGGTGGCTGCCGAATTCACGTTCTCCATATGCTTGAAATCCAGCCCGACGCTTCGCTCGCCTCCTTTCTTGCAACGCTGGGGCGAGGTTTTGAACGCTCTGATCACCAATTCACCTGCGAACATCAAGGCCATGGGGAATCGCATTGGAGCGAAGCCGGCCATGCTGCGCCAGTATGTCATGCGCTGCCAAGTGCAAGACGTGCGGGCGTACGCCCTCAATGTGCTGCGGAGCCTGCTCTTTTGCAGCGGGCAGTTCAATGACCGGGCACTCGCGGTCGGTGCCGAGGGCGCCAGCGCCGGCCCATCTGTGGGCACCGCGCCCAGTACCGAAGTTGATGCGCGCTGCCACGCCGTCCCCCTATGGGACGCTGTGCTGGGCCTTCGCAGCGAACTCGGGGCGCCGAAGCTGCAGCAGCAGCACTTTCTCGAGCTGGCAGCCTCTGGTGTGGAGTGCAGCACATATTTGGCGTCGGTGGCCCTGGAGACCGACCTGCTCACGCGCTGCCTGCTTGTCTTTGGAAACACGCGCAGCAGCGGGAATGTGATGCCGAGCATCAAACACCAAGCCCTGCCATTGTTGCTCCGCCTGATCAAAGAGCTTGTGCGGGCGGGCATGCAGCAGGGCGCCGCTTGCGTGGATGCTGCCGGCGGAGGCCGCGGTGCGCTATCTGCATGCGATGCTGTCGCACTGGGCGCGATGCACCCTTCGCTAGAGGCACCGCGACCTGCCTACACCCCCTTTATCAGGGATGTGGCCGTGCACCTCGCCTCAAATGAGGACGTGAAGCTCACGGTGAAGCTACTATGTTGGAACAACGCGTACGCCAGCGCGCACGCCGTCAAGGGCATTCTCGCCTACATTGAGATGGCGGAGCAGACGCCGCAGGTGACTTTGGCTGCTGACGCTCTGTTCGAGCTCGTCGGGCCGAGCATGTGCAACGATTCCGCGAGGGCAACGCGCACTGCACTGGCGCTCGTCGGCGAGCGCGGTAGCGACCCCCTCGTGATCTCGCGCCGATCACTTCTGGGGTTTCTGCTCGGCGAGTCTGCGTGCGGCACTGTAGTCTATCGCGGAAGCGCCGACGCGAACGCTGCTGCAGCGGGACAGTCAGCCGGTGCCGAGCTCAACGACGCCGACACGGATGGCTCGTCACAGTTTGACAGGGAGCTGGTCCGCGAGCACCGCGCGGAGATCCTGAAGATGCTGGCGCGCCTAGTAGACTCACAGGAGTGCGAGTGCGCCAGGCAGCTCATGTCGGGACCATTGCGTGGCGCGTGGGAGCTCGCGGTCTCGTATTGCGAGACGGATCTGACAGACCTCGCGGCAGAGAGCACCCCTTTCGACGTGCAGCCGCAAGCAAGCATCGGCAGCGACGCGGCGAGCGCTCTGGACGCCATTCGCGCGTTCCTCGACGTGCAGCCTGTGGGCATCGCCCGGCAGGCGAGTGGGGCGGCCGAGCGACGACACGTGCGAGCGGCGGGTGGGTCACCGAACACCCAACCAGCCCACCCACCTGTCGGCGATTTGGACGAGCTCCTCGACGAAGATGACGAGGAAGCTGAGGACGGGGACAGCGGCTGACAAAATCGGGAGGGACTTATCATGTGTACATGCTTGTAAAATTACAAAGGCCCGGGGTTTGCCCCCACAAGGGGCTCGCAAAGCATGGCAGTCATCACGGTGCCGGTGCTTTGGGCTTGAACTTGAACTTCAGTTTAGCCTTGGGGCCCGGCGGGTCCTGCTGCTGCGTAGCAGGGAGTGAGGCCGTGGGCGCCTCCGGCGCTGAAGGCTGGGCTGAGGGTGCCGCCAGCGCCTGCCCTGCGGCCGCCGCCTCCCTGCGCAGGTCTTCCCTGCCGGTATGAAGCATTTCTTCGGCTGAGTTGCGCAGCCACTCGAGCGCGGGTAGCGAGTTGTACTGAAAGCAGTTGTCACGGACAAGCTGCAGGTCATCCAGCGCAGCATCCAATGAGGTATACCCACGCGAGCGGTTGCGTGCGGACATGGTCGACAGGTCCATGGGTTGACTGATCACCGCGCTATAACCCGGCGCAATGTCATCGGTCACAGGGTTCAAGAAGGCTTGGAAGCGTGCATGGGGGGCCTGCACGAGACCGAAAAGCACGCGTGCGATCGCGTCGGTCACCGCGTCCCCAGACCCGCCGCCGTGGTCCTCGACGGTCGCCGCCTGCGGCGCAGCCACTGCCTGCGCACGCGCGCGCTTTGAGCTCAAACCGCTATCGCCATCAGAAGGCCTCTCGCGCTTCTTGCCCTTGGGCGCGGCGGAGAGCTTCGCGGAGAAAGAGAATTTGGTGCCTGCAGTCTTGATGGGCCCGTCCTTCTTCTCCCCACCACCGCGCAACTTTTGCTGCGCCTGTTCGACCTCCCTGCGAAACTTTGGGTCTGCCGCCATTTTGGCCTCAAGTTCCTGCTGCTGTTTGATTTTTTTGTCGATCTGCGCTTGCGTACGCCTCTTCTTCTCCTTGAGCTTGCGCCTATCCTTGACGGCGAGTTTGCGGGCGAGCAGGTCGTCCGCCAGAGCGCCTGCGTCGGCCTCTTCGAGGTCAACGTCGCCTTCTATCTTTGCCGCGGCGTTCGCCTTGGTGAGCCCGGCCTTCGCCCGCTTCTTCACCCCCGCCACCCGCGCCATCCACTCGCGGACTTTGGACGGGTCGCGAATCTCCACGACCTTCTGAGAGGGCGCATCGTTCGCGCCCTCCTTGGCGGGGACGTTGTATGTAAGCCGAACGAAGCGCTGCTTCTTGACGCGGCGTGGGGCCGTGTCGTCCGCGTCAGCGCCCTCGCCGTCTGCGCCAGCAGTGCCAGCCGCCCCCGCGCCGGCGGCGCCTGTGATGAGGCCACCCTTGCGCATCTCCTCGAGCAGCTTCGCCTCCTCGGCTTCCTTCTCGGCCTCATCACGTTGGTCCTCCTTCTTGGCCTCCTTGTCAAGCAGCTCCTCGAGGTCATCGGCAAAAGATTCGAGGTCCGAGCCGCTATCTTCGCCCTCGCTGTCGCCGCGTACGCCCTTAAGGAACGCATATTGGCCATCAAAGAGCTCCTGGCACTTGCGCGTGTGCTGGCGCTGCTGGCGAACGACATTGACGTCCGAGCCACGAGCGAAGTGGTGTGTACCCGCAGCGCCGGCCTCCACTGCGGCGGTACTGAGCTGGCGCACCAGATTGATGCGGTCCCACCGGGCCAGCTGCAGGATCTCCGCGTCGGAGACGCCGTAGCGACGCAGGATGGCTCGAGCGGCATCCATGGTCAGACGGCGCAGGTCGTTGTTGGTGCCTGTGATGGCCTGGCGCTTCGACCCACGCCTCGTTTTCTTGCCGCGCTCGTCAACCGCCGGTTTCTTTGGCTCGGCCTTCGTCTTCTTGATGCCGTCCGGATCTTCGCCGGGCGCGAGCTTGCGCAGATAGCTGATGCCCTTGCCGCGGCCGGTGGGGTCACCGGCGCCCCCGAGCTGCATTTGGCCGTTGCCCCCAACTGTGCTCAGGAAGTTGGCGCTGATGTTCCAGGGAGTCAGCTGAAGCTCGCGAAGGATATTGATGGCCACTTGCCGCGCCTCGCTGTCCTCGGGTAGCTGCGCGATCGCGTCTCGCAGGCCGTCGGGTGTCACACCCTCCTCGCTCGTGTCTACGCCGACGGCCTCGAGCCGCGCGCACGCCGAAAGCATCGCCTCCTGAGCGCACGCCATCTCCGGCGTGCACATGCGGCGAATCTCGGCCTCAGCCGGGATGACGAACCCCGGCTTGAGCCGGAAGAACATGGGTCCCCCATCGCGAATCAGATCAGTGCAGTGGCGCACGCGCCTGCGAATGTGTTCGTCTTTCAGCGGTTTGAACGTGCTGTACACGTCGGTGCACTTGATCTGCGGAGGTGCCACGCCAGGAGGCACCACGGCGGGGCCCGGTTTCTTGTCTGCCTTGAGCAGCTTCCGGAATTCGCGATACATGTACGCGAGAAGACGCGTCTCTTCAAACTGCTGTGCCGCCTTCGATGCTGGCTTGAAGACCTCCAGTTTGGGCTCTTGCTGTCCGACGGCGTGTGCGCGATCGATGAGACGCAGTGACAGATGACCGTCGGTGTGACGCACTAGCAAGAAGTCGCTCGGGCGAGGATCTTGGCCCGCCGCGGGCGCGCGCGCAAGCGAAGTCTCCAGCGAGCACATTGCATGACCCGGATGGACATCGGCAATGAAGGGGGAGTCCTCTTCTTTGTCGAGGAACTGCCAACTAGCGAGCGAGCCGGCGTCTTGCCTCTGCTTGAGGGAAGGCATGTCTGCCCCGCCCTTGCGACGGTACCATGCGTTGTACCGCCCACCCATGCCTCGCCCCGAGAGCATCAATGGGAACTCCTCCGTGTACTCGAAGAGCACCACCCTGCCGTCCTCCGCGCTGAGATTCTTCTCGCGTTGGAACGCTGCTGGCGGGCACACGGGCCGGTCGTCGTCGGGAACGCGGCGATCGGGTAGCAGGGTAAGCTGCGTCGCGCTGGCCACCAGCTTCGAGTTGTCAACAATTCCCTGGGCGCCGAGGGTGAGGTCAGGCCGCAGCTCCGTGCCGCGGTAGTACAGGCGTAGTGGCGGTGCCGCTAGCGACGCCACAGCGGCTTGGCCATTCCACCAATGTTGTGCCAGCGATTCAATGAACACAGAGGTTGGCGAATTGAGATCACAGGCGGCCCTCGTCGAGCGGCCAGCCAGCGTGCGCACGAGCACCTTTGTCCCCGTGCCTTTGGCCTGCGCACCCTTCTTGTTCGGAGCCTCTCTCGTCGAGGCAGCTGCCGCATCCCAAGTGGACCTCGGCCGGTGGGCGCGCTCCAGCCTGCGCATCTGCTCCCCAGTGCCAAAAGCCGGCGGCATCGTGAGGAGCTTGAGGGCCGGGATTGCGTGGGCCACACGCGTACGCGCGCTGCCGCCAGGGTTCTGGCTCTTGTCCTTTTTCTTCTTCGCAGTGTACACCAGATCCGACGACACATTGAACGCATCGTCCGGCAGGTCCTCGGCCGCCAGCACTTGATTCGCCGGCGGGGGGGGCGCCAGTACGACCGTGGCCCCTCCGAGCCTGACCTCTCCTATCGCATCGTGCGTGGTCGCCTCAAATGACAGCCAAGGGTCATTTAGGTCTGGCATGCACGGGTCGTCTGCCTGCGCGTCGCCTTCGACGGCACGCTCGACCGCCTGGTCCAGCCACTCCTCGCTGCGCAGTGCTGCGTTGCATCGGTACGGATCGCTACTGCCTGTCAATCTCACGGCCGCTTTCTCCTCCGTCTCGCCCCACAGCGTAGTTGCTCCCGCCTGGCCGGCGAGGTGGCGCCGCAGCTCGAGTTCTACGCGCACTGCTTCTGCCTCAGCCTCGCTGTCTCCATCATCGTCAGCGTCGTAGTCGAAGTCGTTGGCATTTTCGCGGATCCTGCCCTTGCGTCCGTCGCCCCGCGAGCCGAGCGCCTCACACGTGACCACAGTGGGGGGCACGGTTCTGTGGGTGAGCGCCCGCTCTTTCTGCCGCTCTTTGGGAGCGGCATCAGGGCGCTCGTCCATTGCCGCGTCCCACGCCCCGTCAGCTTGCTCGCCTGTTCTTCCACCGTCAGCAGGACACACGGGGCGATCAGACAGGGCGAGTCCGCCGGCCTCCCCATCTTGCTGCATCATGTCGGCCTCGTCGCTGTCAAATTCCTGGCTGTCGGCCACAGTCGACCGTGACCCGTCGCCATCGCTGCCCCACGCGATGTTGTCCTCCCAGCGGCTCTGATCCAGGAGCGAGTACCCCGCTGCGAGGGCCACCATCGAGCCGGGGGGGGCGGGCGCCCCCGCCCCCGACGACCAACGTTCTGCCGTAGCGGGGCGCGGCGTCGCCTGCATGAGCGCCTCAGCCAGCACCAGCGGTCTCGCGCCCGGCTTGCGCTTGCTGCGACCGGCGTCTTTGGCCTTGTGCTGGCTACCATCGTCCTTGGGTGGCTGCTCCTCCTCGGCGGCGTTCGCGGCGTTCTTCTCGCGTCGGCGCCGCGCCCCTCCTCCGCCCCCACCGACGAGCGCGGGGACATCATCGTCGCTCTCGTCCCCGCTCTGCTTGGCTCGCTGAGTCGCCTCGTCGGCCGCCGTGCGCGCGAGCGCACGAGCGCGCTTCGCCGCCTTCCGGTGCTTCTTCGTGTTGAGGGCGCCGCGCATCGACGCGTCGCGCGGTGCCGACAGCGCGTCCTGCAGCGCCGTGTACTGCAGGATCTGTGTGCCACCGCTCCCGCGGAAGAGGACCGGCAGTGCTTTTGTCACGCCGCCCACAGTCAAGTGCGCCTTGTTCGCGCCTGCGCCGCTGGCGATCGCGCCAAGGGCGGACGGACCTGCGGGCGCCATCAACGACACGAGCGGTGCGCCTGCTGCGGTGGCTTCTGGTGCCGCCAGCGACACCAACGGCTGCTGCCCCTGCGCGCTCGGAGGTGGCTCCGTCTCATCGACGCGCATCGCGCCCTCGTCCTCCATGAGCGCCATGAAACCACCGCCATTGTCCTCCATTGCTGCCGGGCCGGCCGCGCTTGCGCTGCGCGCTTAGGGCACCGCGAGGACGAGCCGGGCGGCCGCGGGCCGCCGGCCTCAACCTCTCGCCGCCCTGCCCCCTCCCCCCCACACACACGCACGCACACACAAACGCCCCCACCCCGCAAAGCACCGCCACCACCACCGGACTCGACTCGTGCGGGCGGGACGGGATCGACGAGCGATCTGATCCGGTCCGGGCCTGGCCTCCGCCCCCTCCGTAGCGCCCTGCCGCCGCGCCTCCGCGCGCCGCGCCGCCCGCCCAGCCCGCGGCGGGCGCGCCAGCGACTCGGAGTGGCGCGCGGCGCAGCGCGCACAACGCGCGGGAGGGGACAGGGCACCGACCGGATGGGCGGCAGGCCATACAAAGCCAAACGCGGCCGGGACGAAAAAAAAAAAAAAAAAAAAAAAAAGCCGATCCCGATCCCGATCCCGCCGACCGGCCGGCCGGTCGTGCGCGCATCCGCATCACCGACCGGCCGACCGGCCCATGTTTTCCCAGGCGGTGGATAGGGACTGCCCACCAACCAACCCACCAACGCGAGGCCCGCGGGGCGGCTCGCTGTCTGCGGCGGGGCATCCGACCGAACCCCCGCGCGACCCTGACTGACCGACCGACGAGCGAGGGGATGGATGGCCGCCATCGGACGGGCGGGTGGGAAAAGTTTTCGTCGGAGACGCACGCGCCTGGCTCCATCGATCTGCGCCCGGGCACGATGGGTCGGTCGGTCGGTGGGCGGGAGCAGGTTGGCGAGCGACGAGCTGGGCGAGGCTTGGCGCCCCGCCCCGTCCGTCCGTCCGACGTGTCAGGCGCCTCCTTTGGTTTTGATGGGTGGCGCCGCGCGCGCGCGGGCGGGGCGGCCGCCACGTCACGGGGGCGAGGGCGCGCGTTTCGCGTTTCGCAGGCGCTGGCGCCGGGGGGGGGGGGGGGGGGGGAAGAGGGAGAGCGGCGCTCGCCACACCGCAGGCTTCAAGCGCGAAGAGCGCGCCTGGCGGGTACACACGCGCGCCGCAGGCACGAGGCAGAGGGAGGGCAGGAAGGGGAGGGGGGGGGTCGCCGGGAGCGCGGCGCGGCGGCGCACTCCGCCCTCCGCGCTCGCTCGCTCCGCGATTTGTACCGCCTGGCGCAGGTGGGGCGCAGGCGCCTCGGCGCCCGGGTGGCCGGGGGGTGGGAGGTTGGTCGCGAGCGCGCTGCGCGCCACGCGGCGCGGCGGCAGAGCAAGGAAGGCGAGAGAGGGGCGAGGGAGGGAAAGGCGCCGCGCCCGCGCCGCGTGCCTCGCGGACGGCGGCGCGAGCGGCCATGGCGGACGCCGCGGGCGGCGGCGGCGCGGGTGACGGCAGCGAGGCCTACCTTGCGAACTACCGCCTCGCCAGGACGCTGGGCATCGGCTCGTTCGGCAAGGTCAAGGTCGCCGAGCACATCATCACGGGGCAAAAGGTCCGCGCGCGCATGCGAGAGGGCGCCGCTGAGATCTTCTCGAGCTCGCGCCCCCGTCGTCGCATGGCCGATGTGTGCGCGGCGGCTGTGTGTGCGTGCGCCGTCCGCGGCGGAGGGCAGAGCAGCGTGCGCGTCCAGACCTCTCCCTCCGCGGCGCGGCGCTGACAAGTGCCGGCTCGTGAACTGCGCGAAACGCGGCGCCGTGCGCTCGCAGGTGGCCGTCAAGATCCTCAACCGCAAGAAGATCAAGCAGATGGACATGGAGGAGAAGGTCAACCGGGAGATTAAGATTCTGAAGCTCTTCATGCACCCGCACATCATCCGGCTCTACGAGGTCGTGGCCACGCCCACGGACATCTTCGTGGTGATGGAGTACGTCAAGTCGGGCGAGCTCTTCGACTACATCGTCGAGAAGGGCCGGCTGCCTGAGGACGAGGCGCGGAGGTTCTTCCAGCAGATCGTGGGCGGCGTCGAATACTGCCACAGAAACATGGTCGTCCACAGAGACCTGAAGCCGGAGAATCTGCTTTTGGACTCAAACTACAACGTCAAAATCGCCGACTTTGGCCTGTCCAACATGATGTCCGACGGCCACTTCCTGCGGACGTCGTGCGGGAGCCCGAACTACGCGGCGCCGGAGGTGATCTCCGGCCGCATGTACGCGGGCCCGGAGGTGGATGTGTGGTCGTGCGGCGTCATCCTGTATGCGCTCCTCTGCGGCTCGCTGCCGTTCGACGACGAGAACATCCCGAACCTCTTCAAGAAGATCAAGGGCGGCATCTACATGCTCCCCAGCCACCTCTCGCCTGGCGCGCGCGACCTCATCCCGCGCTTGCTGCTCGTCGACCCGATGAAGCGCATCACGGTCCCCGAGATTCGGCAGCACCCGTGGTTCCAGGTGAGCCTACCACCATACCTCTCGGTGCCGCCTATGGACACGCTGGCGCAGACCCAGATCATGGACGACGCTGTGATCGCGGACGTGGTGAAGATGGGCTTTGACAAGCAGGAGCTCCTCGGTGACCTGTACTCGCACGCCACGACCAAGGCGACCGTGAGCTACTACCTCATGTACGACCAGGTGCGGCTGCGTGGCGATCTCAACTCGACCCTGCCAGCGCCGGCCAGCCCGGCAATGGGCGGGATGATGTTGGCGAACGCGCCGGGCGGCGCGGGGCAGCAGGGGCAGCAAGGGGGCGCCCGGGGGGGGCACGGTCACCACCAACGCCTGGTCGCCGAGCGACGATGGGAGCTCGGCGTGACCACGCGGCGAAACGCGAGCGACGTCATGGCGGCGCTGTGCAACTGGATGCGAATGCATCAGATAGGGTGGAAAAAGCTGGGGCCGTACGCGCTGCGCTGCCGCAGGGAGCTTCCGCCCCCCGCCGCGGTAGCCCAGTCGCGCGAGCTCGCGTGCCAGGACACCGCAGCCAAGAACGCCACTGCGGCCGCGCTCGCGATGGCGCGCGGGGGCATCCCGTGCCTACGCTTCGAGCTGCAAATGTTCAGTCGCAAGGACGGCACGTGTGTAGTCGACATGCAGCGCGTCGACGGGCCCGTCTTCGTCTTCCTCGAGCTGGGCGGACTGCTGCAGCGGGAACTGCAGCTCGCGGGCGTGGCCGCGCCCGCCACGTAAGAGCGACGTCGGAAGTATGGTGTCCGCGCGCACCGACGAGCAGCGCGAGCTAGCGCGAGCTAGCGCGAGCGCTGCTGCGAGCGGCCCGTGCCATCCAACTTTCGCAATTAGCCTACATGATTGCTAGAGCGCTATGTGCTACGAGCCGCCTGCGGGCAGGGCTCGGCACGCGCTCGCGCGTTTGACCTTGGGCGACGGGAGCTGCACTTGCCATCCCGTGCGCTTCCCATCCCGCCGCAACCACCACCCCACACACCTCCCTTGCTCAGCCAATCTTCAGGGCTTGACGATCATGGCGTCGCGGCCCGGGCCGACGCCGATGTACGTGCACGGCACGCCGACCAGCTCCTCCACCTTGAGCACGTAGGCCTGTGCCTTTTCGGGCAGCTCGCTCCACTCGCGTGCGCCAGAGATGTCCTCGAGCCAGCCGTCGACCTCCTCGTAGACGGGCACCACGCGCTCGAGGTCGCTCACGCTCGCCGGCAGCGACGGGCAGGGCGTGCCGTCCGCGTACTCGTACCCCACGCAGATCTGCAGCTTCTCAAGCTTGGAGAGCACATCGAGCTTGGTGATGTTGATGGCCGTGAAGCCGTTGATGTCGCAGGCGTACTTGAGCGCAGGCACGTCGAGCCAGCCGATGCGGCGCGGCCGGCCGGTGGTCGTGCCGTACTCGAAGCCCTCCGCGCGCAGATCGTCCGCCAGATCGCCGAACACCTCGGTGGGGTACGGCCCCGCGCCCACGCGCGTGGTGTACGCCTTGGCCACGCCCACCAGACAGCTGATCTTGTTGGGCGCGAGCCCGAGCCCCGAGATGACGCCGCCCACGCTCGGGTTGGAGGACGTCACGAACGGGTAGGTGCCGAAGTCCACGTCGAGCATGGTGGCGTTGGCGCCCTCGACGAGGATGCGCTTGCCCTCCTTGTGCGCGTTGTTGACGTATGCGACGGTGTCGGTGATGTAGGGCGCGATGCGCTCCGCCAGGCGCTCGTAGTTCGCGAGCTCGGCCTCCGTGTCGTACTCGAGCGCGTCGCCGAAGCGCGCGCGCGCGTCCGCCACGAGCGCCTCGAACTTTGCCTTGAAGGCGTCCATGTCGGCCAGGTCGCACACGCGCAGGCCGTTGCGCGTCGACTTGGACGCGTACGCCGGCCCGATGCCGCGCTTCGTGGTGCCGATCTTGCCGCCCTTGAGCTCGGCCTCGCGCAGTCCGTCGATCTCCTTGTGCAGGTCGAAGAGCAGGTGCGCGCGGTCCGACACCAGCAGGCGCCCCTGCGTCTTGACGCCCGCCTCCTCGAGCTTCTCGATCTCCTCGAAGAAGCCCGGCAGGTGGACCACCACGCCGTTGCCCACCAGGCAGGTGGCCTCGGGGTTGAGGATGCCGCTGGGCACCAGGTGGAGCGCGTACTTGTTGCCCTCGGAGTCGTAGATGGTGTGGCCGGCGTTGGCGCCGCCCTGCGCGCGGCACACGAGGTCGTACTCCTGCGCGAGGATGTCGACGAGCTTGCCCTTGCCCTCGTCGCCCCACTGCGAGCCGAGCACGGCCGCGACCTGCGGGAGCGAGCTCCACGCGTCGGCCGCCCGCACGCACCAGCGAGTACGCCGCGACGGCTCCCGAAAACCGCAGCAACCCCGCGGCGAGCATGAGCGCGCCGTGCGCCGCGTGCGCCAGCGCGGCGTGCTCGCCCGACTGGTGCTGGCTGTGCACCGCCATNCGCTGCCGCGCGCCGCCCATCAGCGCGCATGCGGACGGCGCAGCAGCCGCGGGCGGCCAAAAGAAAAGGGCGACGGGGCAGCCGCCGGCCGACGACCACGGCCGGCCGGCACCGCTTGGCCCCGCCGGTAAGAGGCACAGCACTTAGTTAGACAGCGGCTGGGCACGGCGCTGCACGGCTCTCGTCCTCGTCGTCGCCCTCGGCTGGCTGGGAGCATATGCCGTCGATATGTGCCGCGGTGCGTTGCGGCGACGGGCCACGCCATTCCAGTCCCAGCCTGGCCTGGCCTGACCGACTGGTCTCAGCACGGGAGGAACCAACAAACCACACGGGCACGCTGTCAAAAAACCCTCACCGCGAAGAGGAAGCGCGAGCGGAAACGGCGCGAAGAGACTGCGCCTCCGGATCCGGATGGAAAGGACGCTCGATCCGATCCGATCCGACCGACCGACGGATCGATCGATCGATCACACGAAGAGCGAGCGAGGGACAGATGACCCCGGTCAGGCCGGTCGGACCCGGGGGGGAACGGGCGAAAGCCAGACGCAGACCGACCCGAGCGCTCGATTGATTGCCGAACGAACGTCGTTTGGTTGGTTTTTTCTGGTGTGGGACTGCGGGGCGGGGGGTGTGGCGCGTTCGAATGTCGTGTGGGCGGGTTTGGGGCGCGGTGTGCCCCGCAATTTCGGCGACTCCCGAGGTCGCGCGGCATTGGCGCCGGTGCGGGAGTGGCGCGATTTGACCCGAGCGCGGCCGGAAGTTTCGGACCGCCGCAGCAGCAGCACCAGCCCCCACGCCCCCCCTTGGGGAGGAGGAGGGGAGCGCACGCGCGCCAGCCACACCAGGCGCGGCAGGCAGAAGATGTTGGCGCTGCGGGTGCCTTCAGATTAGATCCCGCGGGCTCAGGCGGCGCGGGTGGGGGCCTTGGGGGGGATGGCAGCCGATATGGCCGCCGCCGCGTCGAGCGCCGCCGCTGACTGGGCGGCGGCGCGCGCGGCGCAGATCGAGCGCGCGAGGCTGCTGCGCGAGGCGCGGGCGCACGCCGCAGCGGGCGGCGCGCCAGCAACCCCTCCCCATCCTCGACCACCAGCGGTTGCGCCGCCGCAGGCCAAGAGCGCGGGACTCAGCGGCCTGCCGTCTCCAGGGTCGAACGCGCTGATGGCGGAGTGTGGCGGAGTGTCAGCCACCGCGCAGAGTGTGGCGCACCCCTCGGGGGTGGCGCGTGGCAGCCCGATGGTGCCGCGAAGGGCGCCGGCCACCGCGCCCGCGCCTGCGCCCGCACCGCAGACGAGCGCGCACGCCGAGGTAGCGTTGCTCGCCGACCTTGAGATAATAGTGACGGACCTACAGAGCGAGGTGCGCCGCCTCGCGGAGGAGCTCGAGGGCGAGCGCGCCGACAAGCGGGCGCTGCTGCGCGAGGTCAGCGCGCTCCGCGCTGCAGCGGCGGGTGCCGGCAGCGCCACGCAGGAAGCGTTCGCCACCGTGCCGCGCTCGCGCACCAAGGGCCGCCGCAGGCCCGAATGGAACGCCGACAGCGCCGTGATCCGCGCCGACGATGCTGAAGTGCGCTCCAGCCTCGACGCGGCCGGGTCAACAGGAGCCGAGCGGCGAGTGTGCTCGCAGCGCCAAACCAACGCACAGACCACACACACACAAACATGAACACAAACACAAACACAAACACGCGCCAACGCATCGCACGGCAGTCGTCTCAAAAATAATCATTTACTTGCAGATTGCTCGACAGCGTGCACATACGCTCGCGGCGTCGTTGCGCCGGGTGCCTCGAATGCCACGTGCGACACCTGCTCACTTCTTGCCGTAGATTTCGTCGAGCTCTTCGGCAACAGCGTCGACAAACTGCTCGGTGGTCAACCCCGAGGGGCCGCACAGGTCACGAGTGCCCTTGCCCTGCGAGGCGAGGAGTCGGCGCAGCAGAAAACGCGCGGGCCCCGACGCGCAGTCAGCATGGGGGCTCGCCAGAGGTCAGGCGTGCGGATGGAGAAGCACGTCTCGCGCGCACTCACCTCCCTGAAGAGCTTGTGCATGGCGCGGCGCATGTCATTGGTAAAGGTGACGATGCGATCGGCATCGTCATTGGTGCTGCTGTTGAGCGTGGCGGCGTGCTGCATGGCGCCGATGAGCGCCTCTACCATGCCCAGAGGGTTGAAGGAGGTCTCCTTGCCCTCAAGGCGAGCGTCCTCCATATCAGCGGCCGTGCCGTGGCTCGCCTCGAACTCCTTGATGAGGGAGCCGTCGGCGGCCTTGCCCACGAGGTTGGAGGTGATGAAACCGGGCGACTTGTGCACCTGTGCCACCTCGTCCGTGAGCATGTCACCGTCGTAGTTGTGCGCGGCCATGCCGAAGCCACCATCTGTCCACTTGACAATCTGCATGGTCGCGGCGTCCGATATGAGGTGCTGCAGTTCGCCACCACTGGCGTCCAGCAGGCCTGCCTCGTTGAAGGCATCCTTGAACTCGGCATCAAAAACCTCCCTCATCTTTGTCCAGTAGGTCTCCTGCCACTTGAAGACGGTCTTCTTGGTCACCACGTACGGCGTGCAGTTGTGCAGCAGGCAGCGGTCGAAGAAGATCCGGCCGAGCTCTGTGACGTTGTCGTACGGGTTGTGATACGTCACCACGGCGTTCGACTGATCGGTCAGCTCGGCTTCGACGATGGTGACGGGCGCAGAGCCATCCGCGGGTGAGAAGGTGGTCGTCACCTTGCCCGGGCCGACAGTGGCGTGGCCGGCCGAGTATTCACCGCCGACGGCGTGGCGCTCGAAAAGCACGGGGCGCTTGAAGCCGAGCTCAATGCCATCGATGTGGATGGTGTCGCGCGAAATGGTGACGCCGTTCCACCCCCTGCGCATGGCACCGTTCGGGGAGCCCCATGCCTGCGCAGCGGAGCGCGCCCACGACCGTAGGAGTGAGGGAGCGAGCAAATCGAGTCAGCGCTGCCGCGCGCACGCGAGCTCCAAGGGGGCGCCTCCGGTCCCAAGCACCGTACGCACCTTCTTGAGGCCGAGGCGCTTCTTCTGCACCTCGGTGGGCGTGATGGTGGGCTCCTTGAAGATGGCTCCCAGGCGCGCACCCGCGGCCACGGCGTCGTGCAGCACCTTGTCCTCGGTGTCGTCGCGCGAGCGGCAGCTGAGATCGAAGCGTTCCCACGAGGAGGTGTCGACGTACGGCGAGACCCAGCGCTCCATGACCAGGTCCATGACGTACTTGGTCATTTCCTCGCCGGCGATGTACACCATCGGTGACGCCGCCATCTTGGCGCCGCCCGCGGCGGGCGCAGCAGCCGCCAAGCCTGCGCGACGGCGCGGCAACAAGGAGCTGGCCAAGCAGAAGCGCGGCGTGTTCAGCAGCGGAGCCGCGGGGGGCGGCAAGGGAGAGGCGCTCCCAAAGAAGAACGACGGCAACCCGCTCCAGTGCCCGTACTGCGAGAAGATCTACAAGCAGGATGGCAGGCTCAAGGTGGGGGCGCGCCCGCGAGGACGCGCGATGGGGTGCGCGCGCCTGCCGGAGCGCTCCCGCCCGCCCGTCCGCCCGCCCGCCCGCCCGTCTGAGGCGGGCCGCTCGCGGGGGCGCGTGACGCGCGACTGACCACCTTACCCCCGCGCGAACGCACGCGTGCCGACCGCGATGACCGCGCCCACTGCGCCGGTCGCACGCGCAGGAGCATCTCAAGCGCCAGCACGCCGACGAGGTCGCCGCGGCGAACAAGGAAGCCGAGGCCAAGGCTGAAGAGGTCGCTGCCGCCAAGGCGGCCGAGGACGCCAGGAGGGCCAAGGAGCCGCCAAGAGCGGCGCGCGGCGAGAAGCTGCCCAAGGTGCTCCTGCGCGAGGCGTGCGACAAGGCCAAGCGAATACCCCCGAGGTACCGCGAGACCCGCTGCAACGACCCCCCCGACACGTGGCATTCCAAATGCGTGCTCGCCGACAAGAAGGTCGCCAACAACGACATCGTGTGCTTCACCAAGGGCAAGTGCGAGCCGCAGCCGAGCGCGATGGAGGCCAGCCAGATGGCCGCAGTGGTCGCGCTGCACCGGCTGTGCGCGGGCCTGCAGATGCACCGCGTGCTGCCCAAACGCTACCGCCCGCTGTGGGAGGTCCTCGACGAGGGCCGCGAGGAGCGCGAGGAGAAGGCGGCGCTGCGCGCGAAGCGCGAGGAGAAGCGAAAGGAGCGCGAGGCGCGCCAGCAGCAGCGCGAGGAGCGTGAGAGGAGGCAGGTCACAAGCGTGTACATGTCGCCGGACAGGCTCGAGGTCATCAAGGGCCTGCTTGACGGCGTCGCGGGCGCGGGCGCCGGCGCGGGCGCGGGCCGTCCCGGCCTCGACGATGGTAAGCGCTCGACCGAGGGCGACTGGGACGACAGCGACGGCGAGGGCGGCGACGGTGGCGACGCGAGGCCTGACGTCGATGATCTGGCCACGCAGCTCTCGTCGATGGGTTTCGACGCGAATGACGCGTCCACGGCCGCGCGGCGGCACCCCGGCGAGCTGTCGGCCGCTCTGGACTGGCTGCTGCTGACGCTCGACGACGAGTCCCTCCCAGCGCGCTTCGCGGCGAGGGGCAGCGCCAAACACATCGACGTGCGCGTGATGCGCCCCGCGCGTGCACAGGGCGCGGCGATGGACGCTGAGGCGGACCCTTCGCCCGCGCTCGAAGACCCCGGCTGGCCAACCGACGCCGGCGCGGCGCCATCGACCCAGTTGCCCGACGCCGCGGCGGAGGAGCTCGAGGCGCTGGGTGCAATTTACGCCGATGAGCTCGCCGCGGGCGACGGAGGCAGCGCCGACACGCCCGAGGGATGCTACGCCCTGACCCTCGCTGAGGGCGACGCGAGCGTGCAAATGCGCTGGCGATTCCCGGAGGGATACCCGGAGCGTGCGCCACTGCACCTGCGCGTGGCCGCCATCGCCGGCGTTGGACCGAACGCTCTGGCAGAGATGGGCGCGGCTGCGTCTGCGCGCGCGAGCGCGCTGCAAGCTGACGGCGAGGTGGCAGTGTTCGAGCTGGCAGAGATGCTGAAGGAACAGCTGCGAAGGCCGACGCGCGAGCTCACGAGCAAGACGAAAGCGAGCACGGCGGACGACGTGCGGGAGGAGCGGGACGTCCGGCGAGGAGCGGAGGATGCCCCGCCCCAAAAGCCGCCAAAGCCGCCCCGACGGCACTCGCCGCGGCAACCGCAGCAGCGCCGCGAGGCCGGCCCGCGCGTGAGCGAATCCGAGCGACGCGCGGAGAACGAGAGGCTGCGCGCTCTTGAGGAGGACCGCCGGGCTGGGCGCGGTCCGGGCGCCGCGCTGGCGGCCGTGCGCGCGCGCCTCCCCGCCGCTGGCAGCCGCGACGAGGTCTTGACAGCGCTCGCCAGAGCGCGCGTGCTCATCATTCACGGCGCGACGGGATGTGGCAAGTCGACGCAGGTGCCGCAGTTCATCCTGGAGGCGGAGGCCGCCGCCGGGCGCGGTGGTGCGGCGAGCGTCGTCGTCACCCAGCCACGACGCATTAGCGCCGTTGGCGTCGCGGAGCGTGTCGCTGCCGAGCGCGGGGAGCCCTGCGGTGACGTCGTTGGATACACGGTCCGCCTCGACCGGAAGGCGTCGCGCCGCACGCGCCTCATGTTCTGCACGACGGGTGTGTTGCTGCGTCGGCTGCAGTCCGACCCGCTCCTCCGCGACGTGACCCACGTGGTGGTGGACGAAGTGCACGAGCGCAGTGTTGAGTGCGACCTGCTGTTGCTGCTGTTGCGGCAGGCGCTCACCCGCAACGACGCTCTCAAGGTGGTGCTCATGTCCGCAACGCTCGACGCGGAGGCATTTGCAGAGTACTTTGCAAGGCCGACGGGCGGGAGCGCCGACGGCGACGACAAGGGCATCGGGTCGCGCCCCGTGCCCCTGCCACCTGTGGTGACCATCCCTGGATTTACCCACCCCGTGCGCGACCTCTATCTCGAGGACGTGCTCGAGCTCACGCGCTTTCGCATCGGTGCAAAGAACAGATACACCAAGCGCACCACCTCGGCCATGCCTTCCGCCTCGAGAGACCAAGTGGGCGGCGGCCGGAGCACGACAGACGCCGCGTCGCGCCAGGGCGCTGCCCAGCAGCGCCTGTCCACGCTCGCCGACAAGAGCGCCGCCGCAGCCGCGGAAGCCAAGCCGGCGGTGTTGCGATTGCCTGGCGCGGAGCTGGACAGCTGGGAAGACGATGACGGGGACGTGGGGGCAGACAGCGATGTCGAGGAGGCCTCCACCGCTGCTGAGCGAGAACGCGCCGAGGCCGCCGCCGCCGCCGCACGCGGCGAGGCTGCACTCGCCGAGGCCTCGCAGCGCGCCGCCGAGCGCGCAGCGCTGGCGGACCACGCCGAGTCGAAGGAACGCGCCCTGATCGTGCGAGAGATCGATCGCCAGCTGGCGTCGTACAGCGCCGACACGCAGCGCTCGCTGGCGCACGTCGACGAATCGGTGATCAACTACGACCTGATCGAGGCGCTGGTGGCGTGCATCCTGGATGGGACCGCTCCGCTGCCCGAGGGACCGGCCAAGGGGGTCAATCGCGGCGGAGCCATCTTGGTCTTCCTTCCCGGCATGGCGGAGATTCGCACGCTTCAGCGCGCGCTCGAAGGCAGCGACCGCCTGCGTGGTGAGGCGTGGGTGGTGCCGCTGCACGGCTCGCTGCCACCGAAGGACCAGCGGCGCGTCTTTGACCGACCGCCTGCCGGCCAGCGCAAGATCGTCCTCTCGACCAACGTGGCCGAGACTTCAATCACCATAGACGACGTGACGACGGTCATCGACACTGGAAGGGCGCGCGAAGTGCAGTACGATCCAGAGAGGCGCCTGAGCGCGCTAACCGACGCCTGGTGCTCGCGCAACGCTGCCAAGCAGCGCCGCGGTCGCGCTGGCCGCGCCCAACCTGGCGTGTGCTTCAGGACGTACTCGAGCCGCACTTTTGCTCTGGAGATGGCGGAGGCCAACCCACCGGAGGTGCTGCGTGTTCCGCTGGAGAGGCTCTGCCTTCAGATCATGTCCACCATGCAAGGGCAGCGGCCGCGCACCCGCGCGGACGGCGGGGGGCAGCAGCAGACGATGCGCGCGCCTTCCGTGGGCGAGATTTTGGCGGGCCTGCTGACCCCTCCTCCTCCCGACTCGGTTCGCTCCGCGATGGACTCCCTGCGGGGGCTGAGCGCGGTCGCCGCCCCGGAGTCACTGACGCCGCTGGGCCGCCAGCTAAGCGCGATGCCCCTCGACGCGCCCATCGGGAAGATGCTCATATTCGGCGCATTGCTGCGCTGCCTCGATCCTCTCCTCAAGGTCGCCGCGGCGCTCGGTGCCGGACGCTCGCTCTTCGTGAGCCCGCGCGAGTCGCGCGACGAGGCCGATGCTGCGAAGCGCAAGTTCGCCGCCAAGGCTTCAAAGTCAGACCACATTGCTGTGGTGGTCGCATTCAATGGCTGGCTGGCGGCGCGCAGGCTTGGGGCGCGCGAGGAGCGCGAGTACGTCGCCGTCAACTTTCTCTCGCCGCAGGTGCTGCGCGAGATGGACGCGGCGCGCTTCGACCTCTTGGATTCTCTGTGCGACTTGGGTTTTGTCCCGCGTGGGGCCGCACAGGCGTTGCGGAGGCACGAACGCAGCAGCGACGTCGTCCCGGGTGCCGGCGCCGAGCCAAACGCCAACATCGGCGTGCTCGAGGTGCTGCTGCGCAACGCGGGGAGCGCACGCGTGGTCAAAGCGGCGCTGTGCGCGGGGTTGTATCCGCATGTTGTGCGCGTTGAGCACCCAAAGCAGCAGTACACGGCCACCCTGAGCGGCGCCGTCGACAAGGCGTCCGACGCAAAGCAGCTCAAGCTGTTCACGCGCGAGGACGGGCGCGTCTTTTTGCACCCGTCGAGCGTGCAGTTCAACACGGGGAGATTCGAGTCCAACTGGCTCGTGTACTCAAAACGCATGAAGACGAGCAAGGTGAGGAGGATGCACATTGCGCGCTCACCCTGCGGCCCGCGTCGCGCTGACTCGTGCACCTGCGCGCGCTGACCCTCGACGCGCTCGCGTGTGCCGGCCCCATCCGTTTTGCAGGTCTTCCTGCACGAGGTGCGCGCGCACGCTCCGCCGCGCGCCCGCACCCGCGTCCCAGCACCCGCGTCTGCCTGCTCCTCCTCTCGCCGCCCTGCGTCGCTCCCACGTGCGCCGGTGCGCGGGTACGTGCTAACACACGCGCCCCCTCGCCCCCGACGACGTGCCACGGCAGGTGACGATGGTCCCTCCGTACGCTCTCCTCATCTTCGGTGGCGAACTGAAGGTACAATACGAGGAGGGCCGCATCGTGGTCGACGACTGGGCGAAATTCGAGGCGCCTGCGCGCATCGGCGTGCTCGTGCGCGAACTGCGCACACGCGTGGACGAGGCGCTCGGCGCGAAGCTCGCGAATCCTGACGGCTCGGACCTCGGTTCGGAGAAGCTCTGTGAGGCGCTTTGCGCGCTGTTGGACTCGGACGGCTTCTGAGTGTGGCGCGACTCGCCAGCGTGGCCCGCTGGCCCGCATATGTGTGTACAGTAACGATTGAAACAAACCCCGCAGTATGACGTACACGTGTACAGTACAGTAGTATTAGTCGGGCGCTCGCGCGCACCACCGGCGCCTCATATCGAGCGCCCTTGCGTGGGCTTGGTGGCGAACACGCGGCAGCACGCACCACAGAAGTAGCTGCTCACGCGCACGCCCTCGCAGCCCATCGCACGCAGCTCGGCGGCCACCGCGCTCGCGGGGCGCGTGCCCTGCACACTCGCGGCCAGGTACCTATAAGCCTTCTCCTCGGTGCCAAGACAGTGCGCTATCATGGGCACCACGCTGCCGAGCCACACCTGCGGAAACAGGGCGCGGCGGGCGTCAGACGGGCGCCCGTGCGTACTATCAGGGGGCGCGCGCCGCCGCAACCGCGCGAGGATGGGGTGGGGTGGGGGGGGGTCGGCGGGGGTGTGTAGTCAAGGGGCGCGGAGGGCATCGGGAGCCGCCGAATACCCATGGGAGGGATAGGATGGGATGTCTCTGAAGGCAGTGGGGAGTGGGGGGCGGGGGTTGAACGCACCCTGAGCAACGCCGTCAAGATGCGCCCTATGACATCTCCCTCCTCTGGAGGGAAGGCATCGAGCAGGATGAGCGTCCCACCTGGCTTCAGCGCGGCCAGCATCTGCTCGTTGGCTTGCGTGGCATCGCTAAAGTTGCGCAAAGTGTACACTGTGACGACCGTGTCGTACGCGCCCATGCAGTCGCTGCCGACACAGGAGGAGAGATCGCCCACGTCCTTGGCGTCGGCGAGCGGCACGGCGCGAGGTGTCGGTGTGCGCGCGCGGTCGGCAGTCAGTGCGAGCGGGCGTTATCCTATCCATTCCCGTCCCCACCCAACCCTCCATGTGCTCGCTCGAGGGCGCGCGCGCTCGCACGCCACCGCGGCCTCGCCCACTCACCCCTCTGAGGTACCTGTTGCCTTCCTGCGTGTCGAGCTCCCTCGCGCGCTGCAGCATGAGTGGGGAGCAATCCATTGCGTCCACGCGCACACGCCTGTTCGGGTACCGCCAGTGCAGGAGCCGAGGCACTGCGCCCGTGCCCGTGCCAACGTCGAGCACGCGCGCGCCGCGCGGCAGCGCGCTGCAGGAGGCGCGATGACGAGCGGTCCAGGGAAGCGAGGGGGGTCGGGGCGGGCGGGCAGGGGGAGGTCAGGATGGATCCGACGAGAGCGGCGCGAGCGGCGCGCGCCCTCGCCTGTGCCCGAGGACGACACGCAGGCCGGCCCTTACCTAAGCGGAAGCATGGTGAGCGCCATCCACCTCCACACTGTGGTCTGGCCCAGGGAGAGCAACAGGTTCAGCGTGTCGTACTGCGCGGCGATGGCGTCAAACATGGCCGTCACGAAGCGCAGCTTGGGCGTGCCGCCCAGCTGGAAGCCTCCCGCAGGCGTCGCCGTCGTCCACGGCTCGGAGGCGGCGGCGGAGTCGGACATGATGGCGACGCGAGCGCGGGCAGCAACGAGCCCCTGGACAGAACGCGGCGGTGCCCGGCGCCCCCCCTGCGCCGCGGCGCGAACGACAGCACGCTCCGCTGTGGCGCACGCGCCAACTCCGAGTCCTCGTCCCGTCAGTCGGCCGGTTCGCCATGGGTCTCGGCTGCGCCTGATCTGGCGCGGCGCCACAGCGGCGCAGCGCGCGCGTCCCGCTGTCGTGCCAGGGGGGAGGGGGGCGGAGTCGGAAGGGGCGACGCCGCGGTGTGCAGTCGCGGGAGGGCGCGACAGGGGTGGGGAGACCGGGGCGTCGGCCGCAGCCTGCCGGCAGTGGAAGCGCGTCGGCGCGCCACGGACGCGCCAGGGGCGTCCACCGGAGCGCGCCGCGTCGGGCGGGTCGAGCGCGGCGCCCGGTGGCTGCGTGCGGCAGCGCGCTCGAGATGGCCGCTGATGACGCCATCTTCGTGCGCGTGGCCGAGGACATGTCCTCGCTGCAGTGGCATGCCGACCGCGTGTCGTCTGCGCAGGCGGGCGCCGTCGCGACTTTCAGCGGCGTCACGCGCGACTCCTTCGAGGCCAAGACGGTCGTTCGCCTCGAGTACGAGGCGTACGTGCCCATGGCGGAGGCGAAGCTTCGCCAGATCGCAGAGGAGTGCGTCAAGAGGGGAGCGCTGAAGTGCGCCATCAGTCACAAGGTACGCGTGCAGCTGCTCTCCGCCGGGCGCTTGGCGCGCCTCGGAAGGCCGCGCCACAGATGCTCCCTCGTGCAAAGCCGCTGGTGCTCGTGCGCCCGCTGCTCACACGGCTCACGCGCGACGCGCGCGCGACCTCTCGCCGCCCGCGCGGCGGCGCGCCTCATCCCGTCGACGCCGTTGGCTGCGCCGCCAAGCTCGGGGTCGTGCCCGTCTCAGAGGCATCCGTCATCATCGCACTGAGCAGCGCGCACCGCAAGGAGGGCATCGAGGCACTGCACTGGGCCATCGACGAGCTCAAGGTACGGAGGCGAGGACTGACACTTCGATTGAGAGCCAGGAGTATGCCCGGTGGGGAAGGTGGGGGCGCAATGCTCGCATTTCCTCTGGTGGTCCACTGTGGCGACGATGGCGGCGAGAAGGTGGGGGTGGGTGGGGTGGGGTGGGGTGGGGGGGCGGGGGGCGTGAAAGGCTGACGGGGAAAGGTCGGGGTTGGGGGAAGGGGGGGAGGGAGTGGGGGGGCAAGCGGAGGGAAGACGCGGAGCGCGCGCTCCAAGAGCTTCGAGCGCACCCTGTACGCGACACGCGCGCGCTGACAGATTGTGCTGCGCGCCACAGGCACGCGTCCCAATCTGGAAGAAGGAGTGCTACGAGGACGGCTCCGTGTGGAAGGAGAACGCCGAGCAGCGCCGGGACGAGAGGGAGTGATGCATGGCGCGAGCGCGCTTCGGCAGGTCGCGCCGTGCACGCCTTCATCATCCCTCCTCTTGGAGAGTGAAAGGCGCGGGCGCGGAGAGCGGCGCGAGCGCGCGGCGCCGCCGCTCGCGCGCCGCGTACGGCGCCCTGCGAAGAAGGAATGAATGAGATGAGTTGCGAATCAGGGCGCCCACGCGCGCGCGCGCGCACGAGCAGAGGCGCCTCGTGCGGCCGATCGCAGCCAGTGGCGGGTGCGTCGCTTCTATTTCGGGGGCGTCGACGCGGAAGCGGAAGCCCCGGTTGGGCGGGCGCCGCCCGCGGCTCCTGAGCGCGGACGCCTACGTGCGAGCGGTCCCGCCGTCGCCCGGGCCGCCGCCCCCCTCGCGCGCGCCAGCGGCGGTCGGCTGTTTGTAGCCTCCCTGCAGCCAATGCCGGTCCACGCCGTGCTCGAGAGGAGCGCGCGCATCGCCGGTGCCATCGTGCTTGGCGGGGCGGCGCACCGGCGTGTTCCCGAGCTGGCGGACGTACGGGTTGGCCGCGTTCAGCTTGGCGGTCATGTGGGCGGGCAGCGCGAGCAGCATTTGCATTTCCTCGTGGGCGATGTCGACAGCGCCGGGGTCGGCCACGGCGTCGATGCCGTTCGTCGCCGCGAGGTAGGACGCCATCGCGCTGTCGGTGGCCTGCCTGGACTGCGCGGCGTCGCGCGAGCGCGCGAGCCGCGCCATCGGGCACGCCGTCATGTTTTCGAAGGGTCCGCGCTCGCCGGACATGGCCCACCACGCGAAGTTCATGCCGTCGGCGTTCGGATGGAACGAGTGGCCGTCCATGTCTACGGGCACGTCGTCATCGTAGCGGTTCTGGCGCACCATTCGGTAGTCCTCGAAGAAGGACGCGCAGCGCGTGAGCCGCAGCGCGTCGAACACGACCTTCTCGGGGTCGTAGCCCAGCGCGGCGCGCACGTCGGCCAGCGAGTGGTCGCCGGGCATGAAGCGCCGCCAGCGGCGCGAGTACGCCCTGAGATCGCCCGGCAGGCGAAACTGCGCCTTGTCGCCGTAGTTCGTGTGGAAGAACAGGGCGGACGACGCGTAGTCCAGCGCCGAGTGACCCTCCGCGAGCGCGGGCGCGTCGGGGTCGAACTGCACCATGGTGTTGCCGCGGAACATGCACGCGGACAGCTCGGGGCTCAGGCGCTGCGCAGGTATCATGCCCGCGACGATGCCCGCGTTCTGGGTGCCGGCGCTGCCCACCGGGGTGGGCGCCAGCGAGTAGCGCTTGCCCACCGTGGCGGCGCCCCACGCGAACGTCTCCTTGTCGCCCATGCCCATGAAGTCGGTGAGCAGCGGGTAGAACAGGTGCGGCTGCAGGTTGAAGAAGAGCGCCGCCAGCAGCGAGTCCCAGTGGCGCGACTTGTCGACGGCCACCTGCCCGCTCTCGTGCGTGACGGCCGGCGCCTCGTCCTCGCTGAGCCCCAGCACGCCCAGCAGGTCGGGCGCCCACGACGGCGCCCAGTAGTCGGGCCACAGGACCATGCCCGTCTCGGCGAAGGCCTCGCTCCCGAAGACGGCGCCCTCCGGGTCGCGGAGGGCAAAGTTGTCCGAGTCCAGCCACAGGAGCCTCTCGAAGCGGCTGAAGAGCATGGCTGCGGGCTTCATGGCGTACTTCCTGAAGGGCCCGCGCGTGATCGCGCCCTGGAGCTCCGCGTCCGGCGAGCGCGCCACCACCCCGAGCGCGAGCAGCTCGCGCTCGAAATCGGCGGTGAGCGCCTCCGCCTCGGGCACCCACAGCTCGACCGGCAGCTGGCAGCCCGAGCGGCGCAGCAGCGCTATGGACGCCACCGCGGGCGCCATCCACTTCAGGCCCCCGCCGCCCACCACCACGCCCGCGCCCTCGAACTTGCGCGCGGGGTAGGCCGGGGCGAGCGCCAGGAAGGATTCCAGCTGCGCGTTGGCGCGCTCCACGTCGGCGGTGTTCAGCCGCATGCCCTTGCTCACGAAGTCGAAGCCCTCGTCGCGGCGCATCGCCCACGGCGGCCGCACCTCGCCGAGGCCGCCCGCGGCCACGAAGGCCGCGTCGATCGCGCGCCACAGGCCGTGGAGCGACGCCTCCTCTCCGCCTGGCGAGCGAGCGCCCGCGCGAGGCGCCGGCTCGTCGTCCTCGGCGGCGCGCTCGAGCGCGTGCCGCCGCCGCTCGTCGCGGGCGGCCGCCGCGACGTCCAGCACGCGCGCCTCCAGCGCCTCCGTCATCTCCCATTCGAGCAGGTCGGGAAGGGCGGCCGAGAAGCTGAGGCCGGCGGCCGGGGGGGCGCGCCCCCCTTCCCTCCCGGGGGCGCCGCCGTGCGGCGAGCGCGCCGCGCAGGTGGCCGCCGGCGGGATCTGCATGGCGCGCGGCGCCTCGGCGGCCGCGCCCAGCCCGCCCCCGTCGAGCCCCGCGATGTACGCGTGGGTGCGCCGCAGGAGCGATCCCGAGGTGGCGTTGAGCTGCTGGCACTCGTGCTCGCACCGGAAGGGGCGACGCGCGTTGGTGCACGTCATGGGCATCGCGACGGCGCCGCCCGAGCACTCGCAGTAGCCGCTGCCCTGCGTCACCATCTGCTGGCAGGTCAGGTCGGCCTCGGGGCGGCGCGCGCCGAGCGGCAGGCAGTCCGCGGTGCCGCGCCAGCCGAAGCACGAGCGGCGGGTCGGGTGGGAGGCCTCCGAGCGCATCCGCGTGACGGTGGAGCGGATCGACGAGGTGCGCTCGACGTCGGTCCTTTCGACGTCGAAGGCGCCCGTGTGGTGCGAGACGGCGGGGCGGAGTTCTGAGGGGGGGCGTTCGGCATCGGTCCCTTCGACGTCGAAGGCGCCCGTGTGGTGCGAGACGGCGGGGCGGAGTTCTGAGGGGGGGGCTTCGGCATCTGTTCGTTCGACGTCGAAGGCGGCCGTGTGGTGCGAGACGGCGGGGCGGAGTTTTGAGGGGGAGGATTCGGCATCTGTTCGTTCGACGTCGAAGGCGCCCGTGTGGTGCTCCGTCGCTTGTTGGCGGTGCCTCTGGTTTCGCTGCCGCTGCTCTGGGAGGAGGAGGGTTTCTGCTGCTGCTTCGGCTCCTTCCTCACCGTAATGTTCTCCTTCCGAGGGGACTGTGGGGGGGGTGGCGAGCGCCGAGGGTCGCTGCTGCCGCTGCCGTGCGCGCTGCCGGGAGGACAGCGGCGCCTCGCTCGCCAGCGCCGCGCCGACGGCGGCGCCGCCCACGGCGGAGGAGAACGACACCGACGCCATGGCTGGCGGGGGCGGGAGGTGCGCTCGGGTGGCGCACGGTTCGCGCGGTGTGCCCCTCACCGCCCACGCGCGCAGCCCGGCCCCTCAAACCCCCGCCACCGAAGGGGGGGGGCACTGGGCAGCAGTCCGACGGAGCACGCTCACAAATACCACTTCCGTGAAAAAGTGATATCAGAATACGTTCACTCTTCGGAACTGCGGGGACGGAACCGCCACGCGCCGCGCCGCGCGCCCGCCGCCGCAGATAGGATTCCCAACTCTCCCTGCCGACTTTAGCGAATCCTGATCGGAACCTTCATATCATAATGCAATATAATAAATGGAATCCATTTAGGTGCGGTTGAGAGGGTTCCATCCCGCCACTGACGTGGCGACGCGACGCACGGGGAGGGCTGTGTGGGCGGGTGGGGATGGTTACGGAGGCGCCGCTTCCCCGAGCTCCTGCGCGGCTCCGGCCGGTCCGGGGAGTGGCTCGGCGACCCGAGCAGGAGTCCCGCGGGCGACGAGGCGGTGCTCGGGCTCGGCCCCGGGGTGGGAACGCCGGGAGGGAGAGGAGGGCTTTGCTCGGCGCCGCCACGCTCCCCCTTGCGGGCGGGCCTCAGACCGAGGGCGCGCCACGCGTGCGCGTGTGCAGACACCAGCGCAGACTCCACACGCTGCTGCCGCGCACGAGGCTCCGCGCCGCGCACCTACACGTGCATTCAAACCTCATTCGCAAACCCTGTCTCACACGTGCGTGCCTACGGACGGTAAACAACCAACCACCTTGTACCCTAACCCTCGAATGGACCTGCGCCGGCTGCCCGTCCCTCTCCAATCAATGAACCCTACACCCCAACCTTTTCCGAGTACGAATTCAAAATGATATATCTCCGCTTGGTCAAGTTCCTACCCTAACCATCTCCGAGCCCGCGCGTTCAAAATGACGTGGGTGTTGCGCGCCTTTGTTCGGGGCCATCAGCGGCGGGTGCGCGCGCCTGTTCGCGGCCGAGCGGGCGCGCGCCGAAGGGGCGCGCTGATGAGCGCGGGGATGGCGCCGGGCTGTGGGCGCGGAGCCAGCGCTGCGCCCGGCCGCGAGTGCGCGCGCGCTCGAGGACCGCTCGGGAGCGGTGCGCGCGTTCTTTCTTGGCGCGCGTGTGGCATGCGCGCGCCTCTGCCAGCGAGTTTGCTGGCCCGAGGCACACTCTCGCGGGGGCTGAGCGGGCAGCGCGCCAACCGCGCCCGGCCAAAGCGCGGCCAGTTGAGCCGCGGTGGCAGCGGCGCGGTGCCGCCAGCTGGCAGGAGCGGCGTGCGCCCGGCAGTCCTCTTGCTGACTGGCGCGCCTTCGCCATCAATGTGCGCGCCCCCTGCGCAAAAAAAGCTCGTCTAGGCAGAATCGTCAACGCCGCGCGGGTGGTTGCGCCCGATACCCCTGTCCGCGCCAGGCCGGGGGGCGCTGTCTGCCAGCACAGCTCGCCGCTCTTCGCGGCCGCACGATGGCGGGCGTGCGCACGCGCGCGTCCAAGCGGCGCATCGATATGGAGGACACCTCGCGCGACGCGAGGAGCAAGAAGCGTCGCATCGAGGCGGAAGATGCACCTCGCGATGCGAAGGGCAAGTCGAAGGCCAAGCGCAAGCTCGAGTTCGGGGAAGGGGCCGAGCGTGCCGCGTGCGCTCCCACGTCGCTGCCGCGTGAGATAGCCGAAATGGTGCTCTGGAAGCTCGACGCCACCGACCTCGCGTCGCTCGCGGCAGTCGACAGGGGATGCCGCTCGCTCGCGGCGAACGAGCACATGTGGCAGCTGCACGTCGAGCACAAGTGGGGTGCCGCTTCGGCGCTCATGAAGCGCGCCGCCGCTCTCGCGGGCGGCTGGCAGCAGCTGTACGCCGCCAAGAGCGCGAGCGACGCTTACGGCGGCGACTGGACCATTCCGTCCCACTTTGAGACTGAGGCGCTGCTCGACGAACTCGTGGAGCCCGCGGTGACTGGCGACTGCGACTGCCTTGACGTGGTGTTCCTCCTCGACGGCTCCGGCAGCGTGAGCCACGACGACTTCGTCGCCATGACGGGCTTTGTGCAGGGCGCCGCGCGCGTGCTCACCGGCACGCGCGGCACTGGCGGAGGTGGCCGCAGCGGCGGCAGCGGTGGCGCCGATCGGCCACTCGTGTGCCCCGTCCAGACCGCAATCGTGCAGTTCTCGAACGACACCCAGGTGGAGTTGGAGCTCGGCCCGCACGACTTTGACACCATCCAAGAGGCAACGGTCGCGATGGAGCGCATGAGCGGAGGCACCAACATCGCGCAGCCACTCATGCTCGCTCAGACCATGATGGAGGACGAGTCTCGGCACCCGGCCTCGCTCGCACCCTCGCGCGCCGTCGTGCTGCTCACGGATGGCCGAGTGGATTCGTATTCGGCGCGCCAGTCCGTCGAGCGCGCGCAGACGATGGCGGGCAGCCTCAAAGGGCTGCGCCTGTACACGCTCGGCGTCGGGAGGGGTGTGGATTGCTCCCACATGCTCGAGCTGGTCGCCGCCGGGGACGCGGCAGGCGCGTGCGCTGGCCCGTCGTCGCAGCATCGCTCCTCAAACCCCTACCAGGACGCCATGCAACCGTGCTGGTCCCGCAAGAAGGAGCTCGAGGAGCACAAGTCCATGCTCATGAAGACGTGCAGGTACCTGGCGCTCAGGACGCTCGACGACGTTCACTGGTGACGCGACGCTGCGCGGAATGGACCAATCTCGCATGCGCACCGCATCCGTGACACCATTGATATCATCGCCCCACCCCCACCCCACCCACCCCATCCCCCCACCCCCTTCCCCGCCCGCGGGCATCTGTGGGTGACCCCGTCGTACCCCAAGTACCAAACGCATCGAGGCATCAAGAAAAGCCACCGTCATGTCAGAGGCGAAGGACCGCCCCAAGAAGATTGGAGCGACAGAGAGAGAAGCGAGGACGTGCGCGAGAGAGGCCAGCTACAGACTGGCTGGCATCTCCACACTGTACATGATTCACTACGCGCGCAACTATTGTAGATTGCTTGCCGGGCGCGGGCCGCCCGAGGCACTGTATCGCCGTGGCAGGCACAGCTGTGAAATAACTTTTCCAAACCATCCTCATGGCAAGCGCGAGCGAGATGAGCGGCGCATTGGACTCGTCAGAGGCACGCGGTGTCTTTATCGAATGAGGTAGGTTTTCGAAGTTTACAAAAGCGCACATGTGGTACAGACATGTCATGGCGCGCGTCGCGCGCAGCATGGCGGGCGCGCCGCTCCAGCTGGAACAGCGGGCAGCCGCCGGTGCGCAACGGCCAGGGTTGAGAGCTCCGCGGGCCCACGGCGCGACGGTTGTCCGACAACGAGAACCTCAGTCGTCAAAGAGTGGACTCATTGCGGTACCGGCATACCGGGGGCCGAGGGCGCCACGGGTTGTCCTTGCGAGACCGCCTGCGCGGCGGCCTGCGCCGCTGCCGAGGGCCTCACCTCGACCGCGTCATACTGCAGCACGAAGTTGTCCTTGCGAACGCGCTGCCACGACGTCAGGTCGAACACCCAGAAGCTGCCGCGCTCGAACTGAGCCGTTTTCTCAGCAACGGCGGCGTCCTGTACGCGCGCCAGCCACAGTTTCAGCTCCTTGTGGTACAGCCAGCCACGGCTGTAAAGCTCCTCCGCTGCGTACAACTGGCCCTCGTCGCCCGGCATGGAGTAGAACGCATACAGCAGCGTTTCGAGCTGGAAGCGCTGGAGAAGCTGCGGCTGCAGACGCGGCGGCTGCTGCGACACGAAGCAATCCGGCAAAGAAAGCTCGGGCTCGCCGGCAGACGGCGCGTCAGCCCACGGGGACGCGAACGTCTTCCACAGGCTGTCCGCCGAGTTAAGATTCAGGCCCAGCGTCGTCAGGTCCGTGCCAAGGGCGAGCGTGGTCAGATCAGGATCGCTCATGCGGATGACGCTGAGGAGACCTAGCAGCCCGAAACGATCTGGGTTTGCGTCACCCACCGGCTTGCTACCCTTCGTGCTCGCATTGGGATCGACGAAAGCACCCCCCTGCGCACCCCCCAAGCCGGGAAACTGCTGCTGCTGCTGCTGCTGCTGCGCCTGCTGCTGCTGCTGCGGCTGCTGCCCGCGAAGCCCACCGGGGAAACCCGGCGCGCCGCCGCGGTCGGGCATCAACTGCTGCTGCATGACGTTTCCCATGCCCAGGCCACCGCCGCCCATACCACCCTGCATGCCGCCATGCATCGCCGCCATGCCGTGCCCGTCCTCGCCACCGTTGCCCGACTGGGACCGCGGGGCCGCGCCGGGAAGCTCGGGGAAGTCCTCGCTTTGGATGCTGAACTCACTCTGCGGCTGCTTGGGCATCATCGGGGCCATATGCGGGCCACCGGGCACGCCAGGCCCCAGCCCGGCGCCGCCCGGCCCCGCGCGCGGGCCGCCGCCAAGGCTGGGGAAGTCACTCATGTCAAACGCGGGCATGTCCGGCATGAGCCCATCGCCGCCCATCATGCCCGGCGCGCCCTGCCCCCCGCCCGGGCCCATTTGCTGCGGCAAGACGCCGCCGCCCATGCCTGGCCCCTTCATCATACCTCCCATGCCCGGCGCCATGCCCGGGTGAACCTGACCCTGCTTGCGCATGGCCATGGCAAGCATATCACCCTGCTGCGCGTACCCCGGTTGCGGAGCGCCTGGCATGCCCGGGTGCTGCGCGTTGCCCCCACCAGGCGCCATGCCCATGCCACCGCGCCCACCGGCACTGGGCGCCGCGCCCACACCGCCCGGCATGCCACCCGCGCTGTTCATCCCCACCGGCGCACTGTACTGTCGCATCTGTTGCGGCATCATCGCTGCAGACGAGGCCATGCCACCGTTCATTGCGCTCGGCGGCATGCTGCCCATTGACTGTTGCCTGGCGCCCATCGCCTGCTGCGGCTGCTGCTGCTGCTATGGCGGCGCGCCGGGAGTGCGGTGCCGCCGCGCGGCAGCGTCAGGACGTCGCGCTCCTCCCTACTGAGCGAGAGCGCGCAGCTGGGTGATCCTGCGCGCCGCCGCGCCCGCTTTCCCCACCATCCTCGCCTTGCCCCCACGCCCGCATCGCAGCGATCGCGCGCGTGATCGCGCCCGAGAGGGCGCTCCGGCGCGCACACGGGCACGCGCGCGAGCGCGCGGCGCACGCACCTGCGAGAGCCCCTGCATGCCACCCCCCATCGCGCGGCCCTGCACGCCGTACCCAGGCGCAGGCATGCCTGGCACACTCCCTGTCGAGACGGCGGTGGCGCCGGCGGCAGCGGCGTCAGGGCGCAGGTGTTAGGGTTGCTACCGTCACAAGGGCGCGCAACGCGACGCGGGAAAACGCCCTTTTTTTTCCTCCGCCGGATCAAACCGACGGCGCGCCCCAGGCGAGTGAGGCGGCGGCGCGCGGGCAGAGGGGAGGACGCGGGGCGCGCGACGGGAGAGGGGCGAGTTGGGGGAGAGCGGGGAGGAGGCAAGGGGCGCGCGGCGCGCACCTCCGCCCATGGCGTAGCCCTGCCCGTCCTGCATAGGCTGCCCGTTGTTGGAGAACTGCGGTGCACGCGCGCTCGTGTCAGAGCAGGTCAAAATGCACTGGAAATGAGGTTTGGGGAGGCGAAGCGCACGCGCGAAAGACGACGAGCAGCGCGCCGCGGCGCCGCGCGGCGCACCTCCTGCCCCTGCTGGAACTGATACATCGCGGCGGCCGCGGCGGTCACCACCGCGCCGCGATCACCTGCGGCGCGCGCGTCGGCGTCGACGTCGGCGACGGCGACGGCGACAGCGACGTCAGCGTCGGCGCCACAAGCGCGCTCCGGTCATGAAACGGAGGCAAAAAAAAGAGAGAGAGAGGCTCGCGATGGCGGTGAGAGGGGTCGGACACTAGCCGAGCAATCACACCAACGACAGATCCAGCGGCGAAACGATCCAAGAAGAGCGCGGGCGCGCGCCGGCGGCGCGTCGTTGGGAAGACTCGCTCGCGCAGCACCCGACGACGAAAAGGGGCACGCAAAAAAAAAAAAGTATTGGGGGGGGCGCGCCGCGGGCGGGAGCGCGCACACGCGCGCCAGACTTCCCCTCATGCGCGCGCGCGCGCCGCGCGCGCGCCGCTCGGGGCAAGGCGCGAGCGAGCAAAGCGCGCGCGTCGCCGCCCCCTCCCGTGAAAAGCCGCGCTGTTGGGCTCTCAAATGCGACCGAACGCGAAATCATCCATATCTTTGGCAGCCGCGCGCGGACCCGCGCCGTCGCACGAAACGCGCGCCCCTTTTCCGCTAAGGGGTTCGGGAGCTGATCGGGGGCCCGGACGCGCGAGGTTTTCGCGGAACGCCGCGACGCGCACGTAGCGCAGCGCATACTACGCGCGCCGCATTGTCACGCGGGGATGCTCACCCGCGCGCCTGGGCGCGGGGGCGCACGCGAAATCCGCTCCGCTGTTTGGCCGCCGGCCTCGAGGCTCCCAGTTTTCTTTTTTTTCGGGGGGGGAGGGGGGGAGTGGAGGGAGGTCAGATGCTCTTCCTTCCTTCTTTGATTTCAAGCAAGCAAGACAAAATCAATCAAAATCCAGATCAAAATCCGCAGTCCACGCGCAGGTCGCAAAAAAAAAAATCAAAATCCCGTTGCAAGCGGCGGCGAGCGCCGCGGGCCACACGCCGTGCGCGCGGCGCGAGCGCATCGCGCGCGGCGCGGCGGCGGGACTCGCCGCGATGGGCGCCAAGGCGAAGCGCAAGTCGACGGGCGGCGGCGGCGGCGGCAAGGGCACTCCTGCCAGGCAGAAGGTGGAAAACACGAGCCAGAGCGGGAGCACGGGTAGCGAAGGGGGCAATGCCGCCACGACCGGCGGATCCAGCGCCGTCGAGGCAGACGCGCAGGACGGCGCCGAGGGCGGCGGTGCGTCGGGCCGACATAGCGGTCGTCCCTCGGGCGCCTGGGGCGGCGTGGGCCCGAGCAGCGGCGCGCAGCGGCAGGCGCTCGTGGCGGCAAGCGTCGCGCTCGTGGCGGCGCTCGCGGGCGGTGCGCTCCGGCTGCTTCTTGGGAGCGTGCCGATGGATCGGCTCGCGAAGCTGGAGTTTCTCTCCAACGGATCGGTCGTGGACGCCGTCGATCCGTGCCGTGGCGCCGACCTGAGCCCGGGCGGACACGCGACGCAGTGCGAGGTGCCCATGGTGACATCCAAGCCTAGGTGGGCGCAAGGGTCGGCGCGCACGCGCGTGAATCAGTCGCAGGCGTGGACGTCCTACTCGCAGCTTTGGCACAACGCGGGAAGCTGGTATGCGCTCGTCGAGGGCGGGCCAGACAAGGCAATCAAGGCAGACTGGAAGATGAGCCGCAACACGCGCATCCAGGCGATGCACGTGTCGTCGGCGAACGCGTTCGCGAAAAACACGGACGTTGCCTTCGTGCCGGGCACGACGCTGCTGCTGGACTACTCGTATTGGAGACACCCCGGAGCGATCGGCCACTGGGGCGGCGACGTGCTGTACCCGCTGTACTCAACGCTTCGCGAGCTAGGCCGGCCGACGATCGACCGCGTGATCATCCTGCACATCAAACACAGGCACCTCATCCCCTGGGTGCGGCATACGATGGCGGTCGCACTGGACCTCGAGCTGGACAATCTCCCGCCGATCACGCTCATGCGGACCGCGGAGCCTGTGGGCATCGGACCGGGCCCAGGCACGCCGCTGTTCGGCCTCGACGATGAGAAGTGGTACGTCTTCGAGCACGGGCTTCATGTGCACGACACGTTCTCGGGTGGCAAGCGCGGCTTCAAGCGCGCGGCGGATCACAACGCATGGCGCGACGAGATGTACCGGCGCGCGGGCGTCGGGCCGGGCTGGTCGGAGGGCAATCAGATCACCTTCCACCTGAGCCCGCCACGGCCGCTCTCGAATGGCAGGCGCGTGGTAAACGAGGGCGCCTTGCTTGAGCTGCTCGCAAAGTACGGCCCCGTGCAGACGGTGCAGTTCCGCTCGGATACGTCCTTCGAAGAGCAGGTGCAGACTATGGCGAATTCGTCCATCTTCGTCGCCGTGCACACATCCGTGCTCACTAACGCAGTGCTGCTGCGACCCGGCGCGGCTGTGTTCGAGATCACGCCGTGCATGCTGCAATGGGGTCAACTCGAGGAATTCATGAAGACGCTGACGAGCGCCGCGGGGGATATCCACCACTTCGCTTGGCGCTGCATGGACAACAAGTACACTCACCACCACGACCCCGCCGACACGCGCAAATTCGCTCACTGGACAAAGGAGGAGTGCATGGGCTCCGAGTGTGTTGAGGCGGCTATACGCGTTGATGTCGAGCTCAACCTTGAAGAGTTCGAGCGCCTGCTGGATGCGCGTGTCCCGCAAATTCTTGCCGGGCAGAGCGCTCAGTCACTCGATGTCAAGTGGGAGGACATGCCTGACCTGTACACGGCCAAACAGCTCGAGGAGAACGCGGAGCCGTCCGAGGCAGACGAGGAGCCGGAGATCGTCGGGGCGAGGGCCGCGCCGTCGACCCCACCCAAGACAAAGTGAGCCCCCGTGGGCGCACAGACACTGTTGCGCATCTGTAATGCAATCTCATGGCGGCGATCCTGCAACTTATCTCAACAAGACCCACGCAACTTACGCCTGCCACTCGAGGCCCTTGGTGGCGAGCGCAAGCGCTCCTTCGTACGTCTTGCAGCCACCGATGAAGCCCGCGGCGTGCACGAAGATGCACCCCTCAACACCGGTCAGCTCCGAAAGGGCATCGTCACGCACGCCACGCCACGGCTCGGGCAGCGCCTTGCGGCAAGCAAACGAGGAGGCCGAGGGGGGCACGGCCTGCACGCGCCAGCCTCCCTTGGAATCCTGGTAGAGGCAGTAGATTATCTCCCCAACAATCTCAAGCTCCTCCTCGACGGCGAACAGGTGCTCCTTCCACGGCGCGAACTGACCCATGACCATAATCTTTCCGCTGGGGTGCACCTCGGTTCGCTTGGAGACGGCCTCCTCGACGATGTTGCGCGCGGGCAGCCACGAGCGCGCAAGGTAGCTCACGCAGTCCGTGAAATCGGCAGCAGCGAGCTCCATGCCGCGCTCGAACCTCTTCATCTGCTCCTCTGGCCCCGCCTCCTCGTTCCACGAGGGGTTGAGCGAGCCAATGCGAGAAGAGAGGTCAGTGCGGTTCGCATAGCGCGCTGGCGCGTCTGTGTCGTACTGCGACACGCCGTTGTCGATAGCGTCGACGGCCTCGACGAACTTGTTGTATACCAGCGGGTACAGCGTGTCCACGATGGCGTCGGACTCCGACACGCCGTCGCCCAGCGTCGCGGCGATGATCTCACGGCCGTGGTGCATGTACACCAGCCCCGCCGAGCTCAGCTTGGTCGTATCCTTCCCCGGGAACTTCGTGCCGAAGGTGCGCTGGTGGTGGTCGTAGCGAAGTTTCTCGGGTACGTACTCACCGCCGACGTCGATCACGATGTCACACTGCGCGAGGCGTTCCGGGTCGCGTGTGCGCACGATCTCGGCGCCGGCAAAGCGCGCTGTGCGTCGCAGCATTGCGCAACCCACTACCTCGTCGCAATGGAAGGTGCCATCCTGCGAGGCGCAGAACGCGCCCGCCGCATCCCGCCCGCCACAGTGTCAGATGCCATGCGCACGACCGGTGGGCAGCGCCCCACGCCGCGCGCGGCCCGCGCGGCGCGCGCTGGGGGGCGCAGGGATTGGCGGCCGCACACGCGAGGACCGCCGCCGCCAGGCGCAGCATGCGCGCGCCGTGTGGCGGGCAGCCGCCGCCGCAGCCCCAATCCCGCCGCGCTCGCTCGCTCCTGCCGTCAGAGCTGGAACGCGCACACTGAGGCACCTTTATTAGGGTTTAGGGTTTAGAAAAGAGAGTCGCGATCACGGCGGCTGTGTCCCCATTTGAGGTTGGGAAACAACTCTGTCCTGCCCACGCATATTTTTTTTTAAAAAAGGTTTTTGGTGCTTTTTGCGCCGCGCGCGAGGGCGCAGGCGCACCAGTCAATTGTCAGGAAATCAGGGTGTGAAGCGCCGGGGGGAAGCGCCGGAGGGAGCACGGACCGGGTCTGCCCCTGGGTTCGGCCAAACGGCAAAAAAAAAAAGGGGACGCTCACTCTGGCTGGCGGGTCGGTGCTGCGGCGTCCTCCTTCGGCAGAGGCAGACTGTGCGGCCGCGGCGGGGTGGGTGGAGGGGGGGCACAGGGAGGGGGAAGGTGGTGGTGGAGGAGCAGGGCTCCAGGGAAGAGATGGTCGAAAAGGAGATCGTCTGCCATGGCCGCGGCGCGCGCGCCGCGCAGTACGCGCTCTCCCTCCCTCGCGCACGCGAGCGAGGCCGGGCTCCACGCGGCGCGCGTGCTAGTGCTCGGAGGGGGCTTCCTCGGCGCGCGCGTGGCAGCCGCGCTGCCTACTGGCACCGCTTATGCCACCGTGCTCTCGCCCTCCGAGCGTGCCGACGCCGAGCGAGCGGGAGCGCCGCCTGAGAGCCTCGTGGGCTTCGCAGACGCTGCCGAGCTGCTCGCTGAGGATGAGTACACGCATGTGCTCTCCACAATCCCCCCAGACGCCTCCGGTCGAGACGCGGGACTTGAGGCCACACAGTGCATGCTGGCGTGCGGGCACGCAGCCGCGTGCGTGCGTTGGGTGGGTTACTGCTCAAGCACGAGCGTGTACGGTGGCGCGGGCGGCAGGTTGGTCGACGAATGCTCTGTGCCTGCGCCCGCGTCGGAGCGCGGTGAGAAGCGGCTCGCAGCCGAGCGTGCATGGGTGGCGGCGTTCCCAGAGGAGAATCTGCCCGAGTCAGCGGATGTGGGGAGGACACAGGTCCCCTGTTTGCGCGTCTTCCGCCTGGGTGCGCTGTATGGGCCTGGCCGCTCGGCACTGAGCGCGCTACAACGCATGCACGCGGACGGTGGCTCCAATGCCGCCGCGCAGAGGCGCTCGGCGGCTCCGCGCACACCGCGCATTCATGTCGACGATGCCGTGGCGGCAATAATCGCGTCAATGGCGCAAGCATGCACCGCCGCGTCAACGCGCGTCGCCATTTACAATCTCGTCGATGACGACGACTCGCCGCGGGCCGACGCTCTGCGCTTTGCCGCAGAGCTCGCTGGAATGCCATCTCTTGTCGAGGCCGACCGGGGAAGCGACGCGAACGGCTTCAGCTGCGGCAGCGCTAAGGACGCAGCGGATGTCGGCCCTACTGTGCGCGATGCAGAAAAGGACAAGCGCGTGAGCAACACGCGCATGAAAGCTGACCTTGGCGTGGCGCTGCGATACCCGACGTTCAGGGAGGGTCTAAGGGCGATCGCCAAGGTGGAGGTGGGGTCTGCAGGGACACCGTCGACGGGGGTGGCGTCAGCAGCAGGCACGAGCTCGGCATAGAGTGCGCTCTGGTGGTCCTGATCGTACTCATGTTTCGCCTTTGCCCGCCAAAGTTGGCCGTCCAACACCAGCTTTGTTGTAAAAATGTATGTTGACAAAGTATATATACGTATGCTAGCGGTGGTGTACACAAGCCAGGGTGGCAAGCTTGGTGGGTCGACAACCCCTCAATCGTCCAGCCACGCGTCATCATCTGATCCATCATCATCGCCTGCGGGCGGTGCTACCGCCGCAGCCGCCGGAGGAGGCTCGGGCGTGTCCGCGCTGGCAGCGCCAGGCGCATCCTGCTCGGGCACGGCACCAGAATGTTCGAGCTCGGGAGCAGCTGGAACCTGCGCGAGCTCGGGTCGATCAGCCTCGCTTGGCTCACCCGGCGGGTGCACCGGCTCGGGCACGCTTAGCGCGGCGATTTCATCGCCCACGCCGATGGGGTTACTGCTGAGCTCGACGTTCACCAGCGGATCCTCAGGCAAGGGCGCCGCGTGCGCCTGAACCTCGCGCAGCACAGACTTCCCCCACGAGCTGAAAGTGCGCCAGCCAGCAGCGAGCGCCGCGCCAGGCGCCGGCTCCGCTGTGTGCTCAGCACCCTCCGCCACACCGTCGTCGCCTGCGCTCGCAGCGTGCTCTGCTTCGTTGCGGGCTTGCACGTCGCCGCTTTGCTCCCCGCCTGCCTGCAGCGCGAGCTCTTGCGACTGCGAGGCGATGGTCTTGCTCACGTTGGCCACGATTCCGAAGCCAGCGCCCACCGCCGCTTTGGCGCGGTCCTGCAGCTTCAGCGTCGACAGCATCTTTCCCGCATTGGCTGCGGCCTCCACTGCCCCGCGCGCTGCGTCGTCCAAGCGATCGCCGAATAGTGCGCTGTCTACTTCCGCAGGTCCTGTATTGTCGTAGATGCCGTCGTCCGCAATCACGTGCATCTGGCACTTAGCGGCTGGCGCCACGTTGCCGACCGAGGCCTCGACGTGCGCAGCGACCTGCTCAAGCGCCGCAGCGGAGTCCTCGGCTTCTAGCGCCTCAAACAGAGCAAACGACGACGTCGCCGACGGCAGGACCATCACGGTGCGAAGGGCTGGCGCTGCATGTTGCGCATGCGCATGCGCGCCGTCGCCGCCGCCTCCTCCGCCCCCTCCGCCCCCTTCGCCTCCGCCGCCCCCCGGCCCGCAGCCCAATGGTTGAGGAGCACGAGCGTGCGCTGCGTGCCGCGTGGCTGCCCTACGCGGCCGTGTATTCGCTACCATGGTGGGAGGTGCTGCCGCTTTCCGATGCTGAGTGCATCCGCGCCAGGGAGTGCGCGCAGGACTACNGGGGGGGAGGGGCGGGGCAAGCGGGGTGAGCAGGCACCCGCGGCGCCACACTGCCGCACCTGCGGGCGACGCGGGGCGGGGCGAGTGGCGCCGCTCCCCCCTCGATCTCTCCCCCCGCGTTCCCTTCTCGCGCGCCGAGCGCACGTCGTCGGGGAGGAGAGAGTGCCACAGGGCGGCGCGGCCGCGTGTGCCAGCCCCGCGCCGGCTGGGGCGCGCTCCCTTCGCCGCGCAAGCCTGGGCGGGTGGGCGCGAGCGCACTCGCTGGGGGAAGATTCGCGGGGCAGTCGAGTGCGGGCCCCTCCCTGCGGCGGTCCATGTTGGCCTCGCCGCGGCGGTCCATATCGTCAGCTTCCGCGTACGAGGGGTTTGTCGATGTCGACACGCTGGATGACGGGGGTCTGGACGCTGAGCTCGCTCCGGCCGCAGAGGGAGGCGAGGTGTTCCAGCAGCAGCTTGGCGCTGGTAGGGATGAGGCCGAAGGCCGGGGCGGCGAACGAGCGCAAGACGAAGACACCGCCATGGTCACACCCGGCCTCAGGCTGAGCCCGGATGGCGCGCGAGGAACTAGGCGGCAAGGGAGGCGCGCCGGGGCTGCGTATTCACCGAGCACGGGCATAGGTAGCAACCGCGTCGGACTGCAGGCCGGTGACGTGCTCGAGCCGCCCGACGACGGGGCAGGGCTCGTGTACCTCGACAGGACGGGGCGCAGCGGCCGAGCTGGTCACATCGAAATGGATGAGGCGGGCGGCCACGGCGTGGCCGCTGGGCCCGACCGTGGGCGGAGCGCGCGCAGGGGGAGCCCCTCCAAGAACGCGGGCGGCGTCGGAGCAGGCAGCATCAAAGTCCTTCGGGGTCCTTGCTGCCCGGCCAAAGCTCTGAACGACCGCCGTCGGCGTCCGCGGTACTGGGGGCAGGCTCCGCCGTGGGCGATCGGCACGGTTGTGACGGTCGTGGCCGCGCTTGGCCACAGCATTGCGATTGAATCGATGGAGCTGCGTTGGGCACGCGCCGTCGCGCACGTGCTGGGTGTGCTGTGCGCCGCGCTGTCGCTGGCGAACCTGTACATGGTGTGGTACACAGACCCTGGTGTGATCGCGCCAGGGCCGCGCTGCAAGGACGTCGTGGACGTTTGCGCACCGCCGCTGCTTCCACCTGGGCTCGGCGAGGATCCGACCATTCAGGCGGACAGCGCAGGCGCCTTCACGCGCGCCGTTGAGGTCAAGCGGCGGGATGGGGGCACTACGAAGGTCACGTACCGCTGGTGCCACACGTGCGACACCTGGCGAGGGCCGCGCGCTCACCACTGCTCCGTGTGTGGATTCTGCATCGATCGCTTCGACCATCACTGCCCTGTGGTGGGGAACTGCGTCGCCAAGGGCACACACAGGTTTTTCACCGCGTTTCTGCTCATCGACGCGCTCGGCTGCCTCGTATACGCCGTCGCCGCCTCGGTTGCGCTGCACGAGATACGCTTCAACTTGGAGCTTGGCAAGACCTACGTGCTGCTGCTGATAGCTGTCGTCTGTTTCTATTTGTTCTTCGCGCTGCTGGTGTTTGGCTTCTCGCACGCATGGATGTTGTGTGTGTCTGACACGACCACGAAGGACATCATCAAGGGCAACAGGAATATGGGCGAACTCCTCCCGCGCCAGCCGCTCAGGGAGCTCCTGTGTGCACCCGTGCGTTCGAAGCGACGATGGCCGGTGCGGGAGTCGCCCTTTGGGCGCCCGGCCGACGGTCTGGAGCATGGCAGCGGCGCCCCCTCGCTGCCGTCCGAGGACACTGCGGACCCGCTCGCAGCCGCTGAGCTGGGCATGGCCATAGGCGACGCCGGTAGCGGCGGGCAAACTGTCGGGGACGCCGACATCGGCATCGGCTCTTCGCCGGGCCCCTCCACACCTCGGCGAAGCTCAGGCGGGATAGAATTGAACCCGTTCCTGCGCACGCTGACGCCTGGCAGGGCCCAAGGGCTTGACGAGCCTGCACTCACACGCGGGGGCCTGACCTCACCCCGCTCTTCCAAGTCGAGCATGTCTGTCATCCTAGACGACCACGCAGCCGCCGCCGAAGGCGACGTGGAGGGGCTTGTCGAGATCGACCCAGATGCAATGGCAGGATACTAAACAATCACGCAATCTTACAATGTGGCGACACCAGGGCGCGCGGGCGCGCTGAGCGGGGCTAGGTCGACGCGACCCCGTACGCGCCCACGCCTGACACCGCCTCCGGCGCCATCATCCCGTACGCATCCACATGTGTGCTCGCACGCAGGCTCACTCCATTGAAGTACTCCACCACAGTCGTGACGTCAGCGGCCACCGCTATGTTGTAGTCAGGTCTGAATGGTTGCTGCTTCGGCACTTGGCCAAAGGGGCTCAAGGCGCTCATCCAGCCGCTCTTTGCCGCACTGCGCGCGCTCGTCGGAGCTGCCGATGGCCCGACGCGCACAGTGAGGCACCCGGCCTGTCTAGCAGCAAAAAGCACGCCGCCCGCGCTGCCAGCGCCGCCCTTGCCACCCTGTTGTGCATCCCTTCCGACCACCAGAATGCTTTTCGGCTCCTTGCCCCAGCGCACGCACACGCTCGTTATGACATCTGAGGCGAGCGAGGGGTCATCTGGGAGCTCCGTAATGTGCGAGTCGAATGCGAAGCCGCCCAATTGTGAGAGCAGCTGCGCCGAGGGAAAGTGCTCTTGTGCCGCGGCAAACGACAGAAGGCCTTGCTTCAGGCGGCGCTCGCGCAAGTGCGCGAGAGCGACCTTGGCACCTGGTGACGCGTTCCAGCTCGCCGGTGTACCTCCTGATTCCGCAGTACCTGCGCTGGCCCTTGGAGCAATGCCCGTGCTCTTGCCGGCGGCCGCGCGCATCTTGATCTGCTGAAGGCGCGCAGCGTACTTGCCGCGCACTGCAGCGGACTCATCGGCGGCTGGAAGCGAGGGCGCGCCCGCGACGCTACTGGGCGTCTGGCGATGCGCACCACCATTTGAGAACGCATTCGGAGCCATCACCATGCCGTCCCTGCCCCCGTCCGGCCCGTCCTCCAATGGATGCAACACGTCCATCCAAGTCGGTCCGTCCACCTTGTTCGCTTCGAGCGTCGCGGCGAGCTCCGCCTCAGCCTGAGCGAACGACCCCACCGGAAGGCCCCCATCCTCGCTGCCCCCCCTTGCGACGCAGCCGCCGCCATGCGCGCGCTCCACCTCGGCTGGCGTGCCCTCGGGCGGCCGCAGCATCAAAGCGTCGCTAGTGTAGATCACCCCCGCGATGAGACCGCGCGCGCCGCGATTGCAGCGAGGCGCGCGCAGCGCGCGCAACAGCGCCCCTCGCGCCGCCGCCGCCGCCGCCGCCATGGCCAGCGGAGCGGCGCGCGCCTGCGCGCGACGCACGGCGCCGCGACTGGGCCCGAGATCGGTGGGTCGCCCGCCTACGTCACGGTGGACGAGGGCGAGCCAGCCACGCTCACCCGTGGCGCGCCCCGCGCGCTCTGTGGGGTGCCGCCGCTGCCCTTGAAAGCTGCTCGGAGCGAATAAACCCTCTTTGGGTTCAGCCCTGAAGTAACCGTAAAGATCCCTTCTGGGCAGGCCTGCGACAGACAGACACACCCGTTTGGACATTCAATCATCAATGTTGCGGATTCGTGTGCAGATAAAAGTGCGTAATCCGCAATTTGTGATTTCATTAGGTTATCAAATTTGCGCGCGGTGACCATTTCGGCATTAGTGAAATGCGAACCCTATCCGCTCGCGCTCGGGCGCGCGCGCACGGCGCGCAGGCGCGGCACGGCGGCGAGCGCAGCGAGCGCGCATGGGTGCGTGGTGTGGCGTCTGACGCCGCCAGCGGGGAAGCGATGGCCACGCTCGCTGCCGCTGCCGCGCAGCGCCGCGCAGCGCCAGCGCGGCGCGTGGTCTGCCGCTGCAGGGTACGCCGGCGCGCAGCGCGAGGCTGTGGCAGCAGTGGCGACACGGGCGCGCAGGTGGGGGGGAACTCCGCGGAGAGCGTGGTTGCGCTTGCAGGGCGTGCTGCGGCAGCAGCACTTGCGATCTCATTTGCGCTCGGGCCGGTTGCGCCCGCGGATGCCGTCGTGCGCCGCTCGGTGCGCGGCGGTGGCACGATCAGCTCGGCCAGCGGCGCGACAGACACCGAGCTCTATTCGACGCGCACGTCGAGCGGGCCGTCGATGGAAGACAAGAGGAAAGATGTGCCGCAGTCTTTGGGCGCTGATGATGGAGCGAAGGTGCGCGCGCACGGCCCATGCCCTCGCGCGAGCGAGCGCCCGGCGTGCGTGTGACACCCCCGCTGACCCGCCGGGCGCCACGTTGGCGACGCGGTGACATGCTGCACCCCGACGAAAATGCGCGCCCGAGCAGCCCTTCCGCATCGAGCGGCCGGTGTCGCCCGCCGCGGAAAACTGCACGCGCAAGTGCGTCGCGACGTGCACGCGCGGCACGCAGAGCTCCTTTAACGTGCGCAAGGGCCCGGCTGACATCGTCTTCCAGGAAGGCTTTCGCCCACGAGAGTATTGCCTCTCGGAGTGCTCCCAGGTGTGCAACATTCTCTCTGAGAAGGGAAAGTTGCGCTGAATAGTCTACCATAGTAGTAATAATTACGTGTAGTCTAGCTTATATAGGCCTTTGCGCGCGCGTCTCTGAGCTCAGCTTCTAGAGCCGCGACGCGAGCTCGCGAGTCGCTCAGCGCTTTGACCAGCATTGCTTGCTCGACGTCTTGTGCCGTGGCGACCACTGCCAGCGAGCGAGCGTCGACATCGGCAGCGGCCTGCGCGTGCGATGACGCGGCCGCGTTAAGTGTGCGATGATGCCACGCTCGCCGAGAGCCATCGCGGTGTTAGCCAAGGGACCGCTTCGCAAGCAAGCGATGCGCGCGTCCTGCCACGCGCACGAATCCGGCACAGCCAGCAGCCGCACCTTGAGCGCTCTCATCTCTCCCAGCGCCGCCGCCGCAATTTCCTTCACCCTTCGACCTTCTGCGATCGCACTCTCCGCCTCGGCCGCTGCTGCCCGCACGGCATCCAATTCTGTGTCCAGCTCGAGCACGGCACGCGCGAGCGCCTTCGTCTCGAACTCGGCGCGCGTCGCCTTGCTGACTGCGGCGAGGCGACGCCAATCGCAAAACGCACCGCGTCGCGCACGCTGCCCGCAGCGCGCCCGCGCAGCGGACGACGCGCCACCCGTCGCTCCACTGCCGCCCGCACTCCCGCGCGGGGCCACCATTCCTGCCCCTTAGCTTTCCCCCGCGCGCTGGCTCTGTCCGTCTTCGTGCGCTCGCTTCACTCTCTCACTCGCGCCACCGCCTCGGTCTCAGACACACACGCCCGCGCCCCCGCGCACCGTCAACGTCCCTCTTCCCCCCCCAAACACACCAAAACCACTAAGCCACTAAGCCCTCCGCACCCCGCGTGCCTGCCCGCCCCCCGGCCGCGCCGCTGGGGGGGGCTCTCACGGGCGCGGCTGTGTGCCACCGCGGCGTGCGCGCGCGCGCCCGCAGTGCCCGGAGCAACAGTCACAATAGCGCTTTGGGGAACCGCCGCCCGCATTCGGGTTCAGGTCGGAATTTTCGGCACAACAATTGGGGGTGCAATGTAGGGTTAGAATGGTTGGAGCTTGAGCGCCCTCCTGCCGGCGAGCGGTACCGCCTCTACCTGGCCGCACCGGCGCCACTAGCACGCGGCTCTACGCCACGAATGCGCAGGAGGTTGTCCAGGCGCTTGCCAACGAGCATGTCGGGCAGGGCGCGCCGATTCACGTCGACGAGCTCGCAGAGCCAGCGCGGGTGGACGTCGGCGACGCACAGTATGCCCACCCCCCAGAAGAGCAGCGGCGCGGCCGCGTGACCGAGCACCGCGGCGGCACCGAGCGGCGTGAGGCGGAGCGCCCTTCTCATGACGTAGGCGCCGAGCACGTGCTGGGCGCTGCCAGTCGTGAGGATGCCCATTCCGAGCGCCATGAGGGCGAATCCGCCCAGAGGGGGCGTGTCGTTCTCCATGCACTCGTCAGCATCGTTCGACGCGCGCCGGAAGTGCACGAACGACATGCCCAGCCCGGAGGTTGCCAGGCCGTTGCGCACCCAGTTGAGCTGCTGATTCTCAAGTGCCATCCACTTCTCCCACGCGGCCTCTGCCGCCTGCTCCGCAGCCGCGCCGCCGCCATCCGCCGCCGACGACGCGTGCCCGCGCCCGCGAGCGCCGCCCATCTCCGCCTTGGCGGCGCTCTTGCTCTTGCGGCCGCGCGGCGCAGCATGCCCCCGCCGTCGAACCCCGCGCGCGAGGGTCAGCGGCCCAGGACCGTCTGGGGCGCGCGCGGAGGGGCGCACCCCGGACAGGGCCCAAGGAGGCGCAGCAGCCGCGCCTCCAGCGCTCTGTGGCACGCAAGCAGCGAGTCCCCCTACCCCACACCGTGTCATCAAGACGCCTCTGAGTGCACCAACCAACTTTCGTGTCCGTTTCGTTGCAAGTCAAAATGAACGTATCAATGCGAGAGATCAAAAAAAGTGCGCGCTCTCGCGCGCGCGTGGCGGATCACTCGCCGGTGCGGCCGCGACGCGGCACACAGCGCGCACGCGCTCGCGGGCGGGCCGGGGAGAAGAGGGGATGGCTCGGGCGGCGCGGGCGGTCTTGGCGCGCGGCGTCGCGCCGGAAGTCACGCGCCGCGCGCGCGCGCGCGCCTGCGGCGGCGGCGAGCGCGCGACGCCGTGGGAGGGACCACAGGTCGCCGTGCCGCGCAACGTGCTCGGCGGAGAGCTGGAGTGCTGCTGCGCGAACGTGCGCGGGACAGGGATAGGCACCGGGTTTTACCGCGACGGCTTCTGCAGCACGGGCGCCGACGACGTGGGCAGGTGCGCTGTGCATCCCGCCCCGGCGCGTGCCCCTGCACCTATGCCTATGCCTCCGCCCGATCGCTCACGCACCAACCCTCGTACGCACACGTGCGCGCACGCAGGCACACCGTGTGCATCGTGGCAACCGCCGAGTTTCTGGCTTTCAGTGCGTCCGTCGGCAATCCGCTCCACGCTCCTGTGAAAGAGTACATGGTGCGTTGCTCCAGGCGCTTGCCAGTGCGTCAGTGGCAAAAGCGTGCCCAAGCGCCCCAAGCTGAAAGTACTAGTGCAAAGTTCATCGTACGTGTCTGACCGCGCGCTTGCCAAGTTCCCCGGAGTGGCTCCGGGCGACCGCTGGTGCCTTTGCGCGTCGCGCTGGGCGCAGGTGCGTCGCGCTGCATGCATGCGTGCGCGAATGGCAGCCCGAATGCATGTTAGCCTCGGCGCATTTGCTGGAGCGCTCGCTAGGGGTGCTGCTGTTGACGAGGCGGCGCGTGCATGTTGCGCTTGCGTCGCGAAATGTAGGCACACGCGGCGGGAGCCGCCCCCCCTCTTATCTTGCGTGCCACACACGAGGCTACGCTTCGCCATGCGCGCCTCGAGGACATAATGGCCTTCGCTGTCGACAGTGAGGAAGCGAAGGCGGATGTGGAGAGACTCGATGCGATGCGAGAGAAGCTGGCGCGCTCCGTCGACATGAGCGATGAGTAGCCAGGCGACGGGAGCCCATGCGCACAGAATGCGTGGAGTGGACGTGCTTAACTCGCCAATGTACGCAGACTTGCACAGCCCGCACGCACAGACACACCACGCGCATACACACGGACACATGCACAACACGTTGTGTTGCAGGTCGGGGCCTGTGAGAATTCGTATTAGCTCAGCGCTCTAGTCGGCTGCCCCCCGCGACTGCTCACAACTGGGCTCTGCACCCTGGTCTCCGCTGTTGCGCTGCACGACCTTGTGCCACCGGCTCGGCGTGCGCACCAATCTTGCCATCTGTACCCTCTCCACACGCACGCGGGCGTCGCGGGCGAGGCCCATTGTCTCGGCGACGCCTTGCGCTGCGAGAGCGACCGCCCCAAACACTCCGCTCAGCGGCTTCAAAAAGACGCCCGCGATGCCCGCCTGACCCGTCACACCTCGCTCGACAGCTTCACCGAGATGGTCGATTCCAGCCGCGAGCCCAAGCGCAAAGCTCTCAACCTTCACTGTCTGCTCCTGTGGCCGCTGCGACGACAGCAGTGCCCTGCTCGTGCTTTCTGTCCCGACGTCGTCTTGCACCTGCCGTCCTTTTTTCTTCAACTGGAGTGTGTGGTCGATAATGCGAGCGACAGCGCCGGCGAAGCCTCCCACGGCATCGACGCCCCACGCGCTGGTGTTTCGAACCAAACCCACCCCCCCAGCAGCGGCGCCGGCGATGGCAGCCGCCGGATCCAAATTGATCAAACTCTGCAGAGGCGTAGTGACCATGTCCTGGACGCCAGAGCCCATGCTGCGCGTGCGATTGATACAAGCAAAAGCGGCGTCACATGCGACTAGCGTTAGCAACGACACTATGCCGCGGCGAGGAGCAGAACGGGGAGCGCTTGGCGACGGTTGCGCGCGCGCACCTGGAAAACAAACGCGCCGGATTGCCAAGAACATTCAGGCTCGCAAGCAGCGTCGGTGCGGCCATGATTGCGCCAGCCATGTAGTGTTGTCCGAAGGTACGTGCGACGGTGTTGGGGCTCTCAACAAGGTGGGCCAGGTGCACCGCGCCCAGCGCCAGAGGCATGCCATCAACGTCGACCGGCGCTGCCGAGGTCGATACTCGCAGGTACAGCAGCGCACGGATTTCCGACACCTCGATCTTGCGCAAAAAGAGCGCGTGGGGGTCTGAAAGCGATTCGCACTCTTCCGAATCGCCAGCGTCAGCATGGGGAGGGTGCTGTCCGTTTGTGCCGTCAATCGCATGAGCATCTGCTCGATCGTCGCCACGCAGCATATCCATGAGGCACTTTAGCAGTGCCACCGTTTCGTCGTCGACGTTGGCTGTAAAAGCTAGCGGCATGCTCACTCTCGCACAGCGCACCCACGTGCGTTGCAGCGCATCCCATCTCAGTCGCTGCTCCTCTCGCCTCCATAGGACACGACAGAGGCCGAGCGTCGCGCGAACGGAAGGTGCAGCGCCGGGCCGCGACGCCAGTCCAAGCATCGGCGCAGGGGCGTTGCTCCGCAATACAACAGGGAATTGGCAACACCTATCGCTCTCTACCTGCACTGCGGTGACCTCGAGGTCGAACGTGTTCTCCTCCATTGCCGCGAACACGCCCCTGTCCTCTCGGCGTTGCACGAAACCGACGCGCAAGCCCGTGAGGGCAACGGTGAGAAGCTCTCCTGCGGACCTGCCTTTGCCTTCGCACCGCGATCCTCCCTCAACAACAAGGACCAGCACCAGAGACGGCACGGACACCTGCACGTCGTAGCAGGAAACGTCGGTGCGCTGCGAGCCTGAGCTGAGCACGACCACACGCGTGCCACAGCCCGTCTGAAGCACATCTGCATGCATGCCTGCTCCTATTTCTACTCGCTCGCCGTCCTCGAGCACAATCGGAGCGCTGAATGGAGCACTGCCGGGTGAGCTTGAGGCGTCCGCGCCTGCTGCATCCGCAGCAGCCGCCTCGCGTACGACTAAAGCTGCTCGTCGTTGTGTATTGAGCTCAGCAAGCAAGCAGTCCTCGCTGTCCACATGCGGACACAAGCGCGCCGCGGTTTCTTTCCCTGAGATGCACACTGTGCCACGCGCAGGTATCCTAGCCACGGCCTCGCAGTCGGCATCTTTGGGCCGCCAGTGGGCAACCTCGAGCGTTCTTGTGCCGTCGTTAAGCACGACCACATCCGGGGATGCATCTGAGCCGCCCCTGCCCGCATTGCCAGATTTCCTGCGGGTCGTACCCAAAGCGATGATGTCAGCGAGCCCCTCCGGGGACGCGTGGATTTCGGCCTTGCCCGTCGCTGCGGCCTTCACAGTGATCGGCTTGCCTCGATGCCGTAGTACTGTGAGCGATGCTGCGCAAGGCAGTAGCAGCGGCGAGCTTTCGTTGTGCGCATTGTTGTGCTCGGCGGACCACTCACGCGCGCGCACGTCCACCGTTTGACCATAAGAAAACATGCTCAGCTCGACCGACAGATCCGCCGCGTCGACGGACAATACCACGCCAGGCACCTGCGAGTCCACCGTGCGGCACAGCAGCACGGACATCCCAGCCGGCGCGAAACGCAGGTGGAGGTATGGCGCCTCTGTGCACTCTTCTTTATCGCGTGGTTTGGCCTCCTGGGTTTTCGACCCCCTCACGATGCGATACGCACATATGAGGTCCCAGATCACGTTGCGGTAGGCACCGAAGTGAGACATGCTCCACCGGACGTCGACATGTGAAGGAGAGGTAATCTCAACGTGCGTAGTGGGATCATTGCACGGCGTCGAGATAACGACGTCGAAATCAGCCCTGTGTAGCAGAGGCAGCCTTGCGCGCGCGCCCGGCACCCATGCAAACGCATCAAGACCGCGAAACGACAGCAACGTGCCCACGGGGCTCGAGGCGGCGTCGGTGCCAGCCTCCACAGCTTGTGCATCGCTCGACACCGTCAGACGTGCACGCTCAGCAGACTGCAGGAAAAGGCCATACAATGACGACCTTGGCACCTGGCCGTGCGTGGATTCGGCGCATATGTCGGCCAAGTCCAGCACGAATTGCAAGGGGGTGCGGTGCAAGGCAAGGCCGGAGGCCTTGAGGCGAGTCTCGATGGCGCCATCGACATCCGCATGGGTCACAGAGAAATTCACGAATTCGGCGCTGACGGTCACCTCGACCAGGCTGAAGGTCACCTGCATCAGCGAGGAGCTAACAAGCTCGTTCTCGAGCTCACTTGGCAGACTGAAGCCTTGTGAAGCAGCGTACGCGCCCTCATTCGTCATGAAGGACCACGTCTTCGAGAGCATGCTCCTGCGTCTCTGCGACCTCTGGACAATCAGCTCGGAAGCGCGCGAGCCAGGACGCATGCTTTCAGCGCCATCTTCACCGTTCTCTGTGCCCACGCTGTGTGGCTGCTGCAGCGCGTGCGAGGAAGGCGACGGCGATGGGGCAGAGGCGGCCTGCTTGGAGGCTCGCCAGGACGCTACGGCGCCACCCACCGACGCTATCAGCCCCCGCAGCGCCTCCGCTTGCGTGCCTGCGAGGTGTACGCGCAGCTCCTTCATCGCGCTCTCGACACGAATGTCGCACTGACCATGTGGCAGCCCATTCACCAAAGGAACGGTGACGAGGACGTTGCCCGAAGGGATACTCAGAATCGGCGAGGCCTTCCCAGCACCGCCCCCCCCCGTCGAGTCGACAGCCAGCATCACATCTCGCGCCAGGTGCTCTTTTCGCACGATGTCGTCCCCGTTGATTGCGGGTGCGCCACCTTCGTCCACGTTGAACGCGGCGAATTCGCCGAGACTTAGCGTAGCCACCACGCCGTCGGCCGCTACGAGGCGCACAGTGAGGTTCTGATATCGCACTGTGGCATTGCGAAAGATGCGCGAAACCAGCGATATGAGCCATCCCTTTGGTCGCTGCTTCTGCTGCTTCTCCTGTTGCTGCTCCTCGCCGGTGGCATCATGAGGGGCAGCGTCCACATCTTCGGAAGGAATGTGAGGGCTCTGAGCCTCCGGCTCGACATTGCGAGGGGCGTCCGGCTGGACGCCTTCCGCGTCCTCGCGGCTGTTGACGCCATCGCAGTCGAGTTCAAGAAGCACGTCGCTGAGTGTGACGACCATAGGCGCGCTTTCTAGCCTCCCCCATGGCACACGCACAGCTGTCTCTCGCGCCTTGGCGCGCGTGACGCGAACAGGGAGCTTCGCGACGACCTCAGCGAGCAGGGCCTCGCCAAGGTTGATCTCGGCGTTGTGCAGCACCACCTCGCCACCTCTGAACGACGCGCTGAGTTTCTCGACATCTTCGTCAACGTGCACGAAGCGCGTGAGCAGCGTGCGCGCCAGCAGCGCCACGGCGGGCCCTATTAGCGCGTCCATCGCCCGCGATTTCCCCAGGTAGCTCCCGGTACAGCCGCCCCCTTCCCCCCCTCCCCGGGCAGAGCGCGCCCGCCTCCGCCGTCCTCACCGCCCGCAGCGCGCGCACGCCGCCATCCGCAGGGTGCCTTGTACTACCCCTGACTCGCCAGCCGCGCCCAACAGCCCCAACCCGCGCCCACCCGCGCCCAACACCTCCGGAGCGGGGCGCCCGCCCGCCTGGCGCCCGCTGTGTGGCTCGCGCTCGCAGGCGGGGTTTATGAAAACGAATTCGTCGGGTCATCATGCTCCGGCGCACGGCGACTGGGGGCCACACGGCCTCGGTAGAGCGGGCGAGCGCCCAACCGCACTCCGGCGCACGGCGCCTGGGGGCCACACGGCCTCGGTAGAGCGGGCGAGCGCCCGCCTGCGGCCGGGCGCACGCGCCGCGCATCGCAAGGACAGGCCACGCCATGCTGTCGCTGCGTGCGCCCTTGGTGCGGCCGCGCGCGCCCGCAGCTCGCGCGC
>RQSC01000907.1:136130-149498 GCA_013416795.1 Prasinococcaceae sp. CCMP 1430
CGAGAGCGGCGCGGGCGACGCCGTCGCCGCGCTGCAGGTGCGGCTGCGGCTGCGCGCGCGCGCGCGTGCGCGCTGGGGCAGGAGGTCACGGGGGTGCCCCCATACGGCATACTCCTCCGTCGACGCGCGCCCCTAGCTCATTCCTCGCCCATCCGATGTGCGTGCGCCGCCGTGAAGCGCAAACTCCTGACGGGCGATGCCGTCAATCTGGCGCGATGTCGCGCTGCACGAGCATAGCTCGCCTCCCTGCTCGAGGTCGCGCATGCGGCGCTGGGCCTCACAAAGTCGGGCGTGGTAAACGCATTCGTGCAATGGTTCGGAAGATCGCATGTGGCGCTCATCGTCATCGGGCAGGTGCGAGCGCTTCGCCACGGGCTGGAGAGCCAGAGTCAATCGCGAGCTTGCTGCCTCTGCGACAGCTCGGACTCCCCTCTCCCTGCCACCTGACGCTCTCCCTGGTCCTCACTCCGCCCATCCCACACCTCCGTGAAACGCAGGTATCAAATTTTGACTCCTCGGTCGGTGCACACTGGATGGTGAGCGTCATGTACGTGGCGTGGGCGCTCGCCGATCTCGTGAGGTACCCGCACTACGTTGGGGGACTGCTGGGCGCGTCCCCTCGCTGGCTCGAGTGGCTGCGCTACACGCTCTTCATCCCATTGTATCCAATCGGCGTCGCCGGTGAAGTAACCGCCATCTGGCTTGCAATGCCTGCGGTGAAGGCGCACGACCTCTTCAGCATCGCACTCCCAAATGTGTACAACCAGTCGTGGTCGTACTACCGCTTCCTGGCTGTCGGGCTGGCTGTCTTGTACCCGGTACTCTTCTCGAAGCTCTACCTGTACATGTTCAAGCAACGTGCCAAGCGTCTCGGCGGTGGCGCCAAACCCAAGGTGAACTAATGAAAGATGCGGCGCGCCATTCGGCAGTGCTGAACGTGCTCTTCGTCGCGGCCTGAAATAAGGGTACTGCATGTACATACTGTATGAAGGAGTGAGTGCCCATGTGCATAGCCGCTACAGGTCGAGGTCGTCATCGGCGTCGGAGGAATCAGACGCACTCACGGCGGCGCCCAGCGTAGCCTCACTATTGCTGCCGCCATCCATTGCGCTCGTGAGGGCGTCGCTGCCGTCGTCGTCCATGAGCGGGTGCAGGCATCCCATCTGCTCGCCCCGGTCCGCGGTTCCGTCGCCCAGGCCACCGCCTGAGAGCGCCAGCCGCCACGAGTCGGTCACGAGGGCGCGCTTGATAGCGAAGTCGGTCTTGCCCCTGGGATGGAGCGCTGGGTACCTGTTCACCTCCAAAAGCCACACCTTGTAGTCCTCGTCAAGCATGACATCGATGCCGAGCACCTTCGGTATCCACATCCTCGCGTGCATCTTGTACGTGAGCGAACCCACGCGCTGTGGGAAGCACCTTCTGCCGGCCTGCGCGCATTTGAGGCACACCGTGCGCAGCTCAGCCCACATGGTGTCGAAGCTGCGTCCGACAGTCGAGCAGTGAGCCCTGAGTGGATCAAGAGTGCGCGAAAAGCCCGGGCGCTTCGAGGCCTTGACGGCGTCCATCACGGCCTCGCGCATCGCCTGCGATACGTCATTGGCGAACCCGATGGGCTCCTCCTCCTCTTCGAAACTGCTGTCCGCCGTGGGCGCCACAAGTTGCTCAAAGAGCTCATGGTCTTCGTCGGATGCCTTCACGTTGAGCTGTTGGTTGGTCAGGTGCCGCATCCTGTCACTCGCGAGATCCTCGGCGGTGACGTCGCTGCCGTAGTCACGCGCACAGAACAGCAGCTGGCCCTCGTTGCAAATCCACGCGCGCGCTGGCCATCCCAGCACCACGACGTACATGCGGACTGAGAACTTGCGCCCAGCCAGCAGGAGCGGCCGCTCGATATACCTCTGCACCAACGCCTCCTTCGAACCATTGCTAGGCGCAAGCGCGGCCTCGTTGACGCTTTCGCTGGTCAAGATCCGCATGCCGTAGCCGCCCGAGCTCGCGCTGTCCTTGACGATCCACATGGATCCAGGCTGCGCCCTGGCGGCAATCAGGGCCGCGCGCGACTCCCGCGGCAGCGCGTACGACTCCGGCCAGTACGAGGCAGACTCTGGATCAGCATCCAGCAGCGAGTGCAAGCCCACCTTGGTGCCCACGAAGCGCCATTGCGGTGCATCGAAGCGCCAGTTGAGTTGCAGCAAGTCGTCCCGGTATCGTTTTGGGTACTTCGCGAGGATGCGTGCGAGCGTCTCAACGCTCCGCTTGCACATCTCCGCGTCATTCTCCACGCACGAGCGCGCGTTCAGGTACTGGAAAAGGCTATTTCCACCTGCGTCTGAACAGCACCTGAGAAAGTAACTCTGCGGCTCTGCCGTGTATCCCTGCATCTGCAGCACATAGCCCAGGATAAGCGCGCATGTGGGGTCCTCGACGGCCTTGCGGAACTTGCCCTCCGGCCCGCCCGCCAGCGCCATCCGAAGGAGCCTCACAGCGTCGCCGAGTTTGCCCTGCTTGATGAGGAGCAGCGCAAGAGACGTGTTGGTCGACACGAAGTCTGGCGCGATGCGCTGCGCACGTCGGTAGATGGTCTCAGCCTTGCCGTCCTCGCCCATGGCCTCGAGCGCACCACCGAGGGCGATGTACGGCGGCATGTACTCGAAAGCCGTGGACATTGCGCGTCGGAAGGCCTCACACGCTTCTGCCAAACGACCCTGCTGCTGCAGAGTCATACCGAGGCCATGCGCTGCCTGGTAAGTGCTGCCGTCCGCTGCGAGGCAGCTGCGGAACGCCGCCTCGGCGCCGGCGACATCCCGGCGAGCGAGAAGCATCTCCCCATTCTTGAGGGCTTCAGTGGCCTCAGGCGGGCGTTCGCGCTCCTCGGCCTTGCTCGTGAGCTCCGCCACCTGCCGCTCCGACCCCGCGTCCGTCGCCTTCGCCGCGTCCGCTTCAAACTCCTTCCACAGGTCTTTGAGAACATCCGCCACGGCGGCAGCGGTGCGTGTGGCGATCAGTCGCGCAGACACGGTCGGATCGTCAGGGGCGCGCTCAGAAGCAGCATCGAACGCCCGGCACGCGCCCCCGTACGCGCTCGCGCTCGCCTCGGCCGACTCGAGGCGCTTGCGTACACCCTCGAGGCCTTGATCGGGGTCTGAGATAACATCTATCGCCGCGTTGTGGTCATAGTGAGCGCCGCCGGCGTCCTTTTGCGTGGCCGCGCCCGAAGCCGCGAGAGCCTCGCCGAGACGGAAGTGCGCTTTGGCCCACCCGGGGTCGTCGCTGACAGCGCACCGCGCCCACTTCTCGGCGTCCCCGGCGTTACCCGCCGCAAGTGCCGCCGCCGAAGCGTTCGATGCCAGCGATGCGACCTCTCGCCCGCCCGCTGCCGCCCCTTCCGCGTCCCCACCACCACCACCACCACCACCAAGCAGCGCGTCGCGCGCGGCCGCGAAGAGGCGCGCGGCCAACGCATAGTCGCGCTCGCGGAACGCGGCGGCGGCCGCCGCCTTGAGCGCCGCGGCGTCGGTGTGGGCCACTTCCGGCGAGGCGGTGAGCTCGTGCGGTACTACCGCCACCGCCATCGCCGCGCGGCCGCTACCGCGGCGGCGGCAGCAGCGGCGGCACCTGCACCACCAGCACGCGAACGCGCGCCGTGTGGTAGCGCTGGCGGCCGGCAGCGAGCCGTTTTTTTGGTCCGTGCCTCTTCATGCGGACGAGGACGCAGCCCTGGTTTCCGCCACCGCGGCGGCGTTGGCCGGCAGCCGGCGCCACTGTGCGCCGCGGGCGTGGGCGCGGGCGTGGGGGCGGGCGTCTCAGACCGGCGTCAGCGCACACCGGGCGCGATGGGCGCGCCCGCGGCGGGGGTAGGCGCGCGCGCCGCCGAGCGCCACTCCTCATCGCCGAGCTTGTCACCGGCACAACGAGGCGCTGGCGGGCGGCGCGGTCGCGCTTGGCGGGGCGCGCGCGCGCAGCCCTGAGGGCTTCGCGAGCGCGTGCACCAGCGGTGGCGGTGCCGTGCTGCTTGCGCTCAACGCGGCGGGCGGGGAGGTCGTTCGCTTCGACAGGGACGTGAGCGCGGGCGAGACGCGCATGACGCGCTGGAAAGTGCCCGGCGGTGAGCGTGCCGGCTGCATCGTGCCGCGGGCCAAAGGGGGCGTGCTGCTGGGGCTGGCTGGCGGAGGCATCGTGTCTGCCGCTCTCCCCGAGGGCGGGGGCGAGGCTGTACTTGACGAGGTTCAGGTATGCGATGTGTTAGGTGACGTGTCGGGGCAGGACCCCGAGAAGCTGCAAGCCGCGAAGGTGCGGCGCGCTGGCCTGGAGCTCTGCGCCGCGCGGGCGGATAGCGCCGGCAGGCTGTGGGTCGGCTCACGGCCGCGGTGTGACCCCGGAGCTTCCGCCGGAGGCGCAGAGCTCTTCTGCGTGGAGGGTGCTTGGCGGATGCGCCAGGGCGAGCTCACGCCAACAGCGGTGTCGAACGTGGTCCATGAGGTAGGGAACGATCTGCTGTGTGATCACGGCGTCGCGTGGTCGCCCTGCGGCGCCACCATGTACTTCGTGGACGCGGCCAGCGCAGAGGTTTGCGCCTTTCCACATGACGCCCGCACGGGCGTGCTCGGCGAGCGCCGCGTCGTTGCACGCGTCACCGGCGAAGGTGAGGCACCGCGCGGACTGGCAGTGGACGTGAACGGGGGTATATGGACCGCTGTGCATGGCGGGAGCCGCGTGGTGTGCCTCGACGCCGAGTCCGGCGAGGTGCGCAAGGAGGTAACGCTGCCCGCCAAGCGACCGACAGGAGTGTGCTTTGGCGGAGAGGGCATGGCGTGGCTGTTCGTCACGACGGAAAAAGCTTCCGGCGGCGATGACGACGCAGGCGGTGCCATGCTGGCGCTCGAGGTGGGTGCTGTGGGCACTGCCGTCAATGCCTGTCAGCTAGGATGACATCAGCAAGACGTAAAAAAAAGCTTGAGTCTTGCATGCAGTGGCGAGCGGCTCTCTCTAGCTAGCGCCGTTGCGTGCCATTGAGGGTGCTCTCGTGCTGCAAATGCCTACGGCAGTGAAAAGGCCTCGCTCTGCTTTTGCATGAGATGGGCACCGGCATTCCTGGGAACGTATCTGGTTGTCATTTGATGGCTTCGAAAACGGCGTCATTCGCGTGCTTTTGTGGTAGGGCACTGTTGCCCTCCGTGCGTAGTAGCTGTAAGATTGATGCGTGGTGCATGCGCAGCCATTACCAAGGGCACGTGCCCTGTTGTGGCTTGGGGCAGTGCTCGCATGCGTCGGAGAGGGACGTCCGTAGATTGTAGTGACTCACACCCCACTGTTTGCAATGGACGGACGGGTTGAGACCTCCCTCGATAGGGATGAGTCAGGTGACCATCGGCGTGGCTGGCGCGATGCCCTCCTCGTGACTCTCTCCATCATGCCCAGATGGCTGCTGATGCATAGGCATCGGCCGCTGCGTGAGGACCATCCTCTCCTCAACCGCCTCCGCGCGATCCTGATAGCGCGTTTCTTCGACGACGCCGGTGACATTGTTTTGGAGCAACGAACCCACGTGCTCCATCAACTCTGCCTTGCGCCACGCGGCGCTTTGCACCTGCTTCACACCCTCCTCCTCGAGCGCACACGCATAATTCATGCATCCAATGACCCACTCCAGGGAAGAGAGACTCCTCGACAGCTTCTCCTGGTACTCATCGGCCCTCAGCTTCATGATCGCAAGCTCCGCGCCCACACCCGGGGCGCCGCCGTCGGCCCATCCCTCTCCCTCCATAGCCGCAGGCGTCGCCGAGCGTCGGCGTCGCGAGAGCGCAAGAATGCCAGCGCGCAGGCGGGCCGGCGTCGCGCGACAATGGCGGCGGGACGGGGCACGGAGCACGCGCGGTGTGGTCCGTGCGCGCAACACCCCCGCCGCTCGTGTTTTGTCTGGCATTCTTCAAGAGCTTATTGAACCCTGGAAAAAGAGCATACCTCAAATTGCGCGTACGAATACTGCATGTAACCGAAACTCAACAGGCGCTGCGCAGCGTCGTTCCCCCGCGGCCAGCGTGCGCGCGGAACGCGCCGGTTCGGCTTCCGCCCTCACGCCAGGCGCGCCCCCGGCGCCGACCGCGCCAGCCAGACCTGAGGGCAGATTGGGGAGCTGCACAGGATCAGCCGCGGGGCACGACGAGCGTGACGTCGACCTCCAGGGTCTCTCCCTGGTCGAGGGGTCATTCAGAGGGGACGTGCGCGGACAGTCACACGAACGTACAATCTCACCCGTGAGGCCTCAGTGGTTCACCCTCTGTTCGGAGTGTTGACTCTCTACGTGCCGCCGAACGGCAGGACGAACAGGCGCGGCGCAGCGCCGGCGCGGCGTTTGAGCCACTGCCGCTCCGCGCGCCACGCCGCGCGCAGCGCGGAGGGCGGAATCTTGCCCGGCCTCGCGGCAGCCCAACTGGCGCCCCTGGACACCCCCAAAACCATCCCCCACCACCCCCGCCAGCGATCAGGCGCCCCCCCCCCGCGAGCGGCCGCGATGCAGTACGGGCCCACGCCACCGCCTCCTCAATCAGCGCTGGAGGAGATCGACGGCGACAACGAAGGGGCACTGGCGGGCAACGCGACGGGGGGAGCGGCACACAAGGAGCGCCTGACGCCCCTCGAGTTCCGCCGAGCGGCACACCGCACGCTCGCGTCGGCGGGCCGCAGCCGCAGGGCAGGCAACGCCGCGTTCAAGGACGGCGAGCTAAAGCGCGCTGAGCAACTCTATGTCGAGGCCATGGAGTCGCTGCTTGGCCTGCTCGAAGTCCCTGTCTTCAAGCGGAGAGGCGCATGCGGCTTCGGGGACGTCGCAGCGAAAACGCATGGCCTGTGTCACACCACACTCAGCAACCTGGCTGCAGTCGCGCTCAAGCAAGAGCGCTGGGCAGATGCGGCCAGCCTCGCCGAAGAGGCCGGCATCAAGCACGCGGGCAAGTGCGAGGGCAGCGCCAGCCCGGGAGCAGTTGCGAAGTGCTGGTGGCGGGCGGCTACGGCGAGGCACGCCATGGCCGACTACAAGAGTGCTGCCTTGGCGGTGCAGGCGGGCCTGTGCGCCGCGCCTGGCGATGCCGCTCTGGATGCGCTACGGTGCAAAGTCGCCGCGGCGGAAAAGAGGGAGCGCGTGGCGACCAAAAAGCGATACGGGAGGCTCTTTGAGACCGCTGTCTATGCCGAGCACGCCGAGCGCACGCAACGCGAGGCCGCAGCTGCGGAGCGAGCCACTGCACGTGCAAGGCGACGAGAGATAGCGGACGAGACACTGCGCAATGCCGAGGTAGCCGTAGAGGCTCTGCGCGACAAAGAGCGAAGCGCGAAGAGAACGGGCGCCTTGACAGACGGCAAGCTCGATCGCCGCGACTTGAATGCTGGCCGCAGCGGCACCCCGGTGGCGGACAGTCGCGCGACTCGCGCTGACGGCAACGGTCACGCCAGCGACGGCGTGGGTGAGCACGTCGACCCAGCAAATGCGAGCGTGATGGCGCAGGTCGAACGCGCAATGGAGAAGATCGAAGGCTGGGTGGTCGATGAGACGTCAGCTTCGCCGGAGGACGTGGAGCGCTGGAGGAACGGCGTACTCGCTGACGTGCTTGAGCCGGGTGTAGAGAAGCGGCGCGCCCAGAAAGAAGCCAGGGTGCTGGACGCCGTCATTCATGTCAACGCCAAGGTGAAGAACAATGAGGATCTTACCGAGGAGGACAGGCGCATCGTGCGCGACTTCCGCCGCAGCGAGATTGCTCGACTGGAGGCGAAGCTTGACAGCAAAGACGGACTCACGGAGGAGGAAAGTGGGCAGCTGCATGCAGGTGAGAGCAAAAGAATAGACCCGCGTCTCGCGAGGGTCATGAGCGCCGTCTGTGTGCATGGACAAGCAGGCTGACAGGGCGCCCATGGTGTGTGCTATGCGCCGCTCTGCACGTGGAACGCGTGCGTCCTAGCCCGTGGGGCCGAAAAGGAGGAGGCGAGGATGGAGTCAGAGGTGGCCGAGAGAACGCGCCGCATGGAGGACCTCAGCGCCCGCATTTTGGGCGGCGGATACGTGGGGCCGCGCGAGCGCTACTTTCTGTGGAAGGAAATAGAGGAAGAGGTCCGCCAGTTGCAATCCATAGACGACGATCGGGGCCTAACGCACTCCGAATACAGGGCGTACAAGCAAATGAAGGAGCTCCTGGACGAGCGCCAGGAGAAGCGCGACGAAAGAGCGCGGCAGCGCGCGCTGGCAAAGACCACCACGTAGCGCAACGTAGCTATTCAACTGGAATTATTTTGTGTTGGACTAGTCGCATGTGTACGTGTATGCATTCCCGCCTGCACCACTCATTCGGGGAGGCGGGTCTGGCAGTGTGTACGCTTGCTCGGTGGTTCCTTGTTTGACGGAGGATGGATGGCGCTGGCTGGCGCTGCGCGGGAGCCACCCCTGCGCAATCAATCGGATTCGGGATTCGAGTTCCTGTTCGGAACCGCACTTCGCTCGGCCCGCCCTTGTTTCAAGTCGTGTGGCTGGGTTTGTTGATGATTGACCCGACCGACCGACCGAATCGACCGACCGACCGAATGACGCTAGGGAGATCTGCTGGCTGGCGGCGGCGCGTGTCCTTTCGAGTGCTCGGTCGGTCGGTGGGCAGGCTCGGCCCGACGGCACGCGCGCGCGAGCCCCCGCTGCGGATCCGGATCTGCCGCGGCCTGCGACGCCGACGCCGCGCGCCGCGCTCGCCTGGAAACGGGAACTGGGAAAAGCGGGCCAACCCTAAAACCGCGCCTTTTCGCGCGTTCGCGACGCGAAACCGCCCGCCCGCCGGGCGCGCGGCGGGTGCGTTTTGGCCCGCGGGCCGCGTCGAGGGAAAACGCGGGGACGCCGCGCGGAATGGCGGAGCGGAAAGTACGCGGGGACGGGCCGGAACAGGCGGCGCCGCGCGNACGGGCGGGGCGAGGAGTCGCTCAAGGTGGACATCACCACGAGCTCGGTCTTCACGCGCGTGATGACGCGCTCGTTGACCTCCATGCACAAGGTCTTCGCCATGGTGTTCGCCACGGGCGGGTGCAGCGAGCGCGGCGGCACGGGCGCAGGCGACGAGAGCGCACGGGCCCGCCGGGTGCACTTGGGCCAGGGCGCTCGGCAGGCGGGGCCCCACGGGCGACGCGAGCGCCGCGTGCGCGCTGAGGGAAAGGATGGGGCGAGAGGAAGGCGGCTGACGCGCGCGCTCGCCGCCCGCGCCGCCCGTGTGGCCTCTCCCGGCCTTGGACCTGCTGCCACGCGCGCGCGCTCGTTGCACCGCGCCGCGCGTGCGCCCCTCCGCAACGCACAGAATGTGATGCCTGGCACGTTCCTCTGTCACGAGCGCATGGCCGTGGTGAACCCCGACAACGGGCGCGTCGTGAACGGCGTCAAGCAGCCCACGGGTGAGCAGCCCATGTGGTCGCACACACGCCGCTACAGCTGGATCCACAACGGCGAGATCTACAACCACCAGGCGCTGGAGGAGAAGTACGACATCCAGGCGCCCTCGGGATCGGACAGCGAGGTCATCGGCTTCCTGTACGAGAAGCTTGGACCGGCGTTTGTCAAGGAGCTTGACGGCATGTACGCGTTCGTGGTTGTGGACCGCGAGGAGGGGACCACCTTCGCTGCGCGCGACCACATGGGCATCATCCCCATGTACATGGCGCGCGGCAAGGACGGTAGCGTGTACTTCGGCAGCGAGATGAAGATCTTCGCCGGCGACGACCAGATCGAGAGCTACGAGGAGTTTCCTCCTGGCTACCAGTTCACGCGACTGGCCGACGGCACCGAAAAGATGGAGCGCTGGTACGAGCCGCGCTGGATTACCGACCGCGACTACGTGCCCACTGAGGAGGTCGACTACACCAAGGTGCGCGAGGCCTTCATCGACGCCGTGGTGAGCCACATGATGGTCGACGTGAACCATGGTGTGCTGCTTAGCGGCGGGCTGGACTCAAGCCTGGTCACCGCCGTTGCCGTCAAGCACGGCATGAAGGCCAGCAACCGCAAGTGGCACAACGAGAAGCTGCACTCGTTCTCCGTGGGCATCGAAGGTGCGCCGGACCTGCTTGCGGCGCGCAAGGTGGCAGAGTTCCTCGGCACGGACCACCACGAGTTCACGTTCACCGCACAGGAGGCGCTCGACGCGCTGCCGGACGTGGTGTACCACATCGAGTCCTTCGAGCAGGTGCGCGCGTCAGTGCCGATGTTCCTGCTCAGCCGAAAGATCAAGGGCTTCGGCGTCAAGATGGTCCTGTCGGGCGAGGGTGCCGACGAGATGTTCGGCGGGTACTTGTACTTCCACGAGGCACCCAACGCCGAGGAGTTCCACCGCGAGTGCGTGCGCAAGACTGAGCGCCTGCACAAGTGGGACGTGCTGCGCGCAAACAAGTCGACGGCGGCATGGGGCGTTGAGGCGCGCGTGCCCTTCCTCTCGCAGGGCTTCATCGACGTCGCGATGAACATCCGTCCGGAGGACAAGATGATCGACATGAAGGAGCGTCCCGACGGCGTGCACCCCAAGAGCGAGAAGTACATCCTGCGCAAGGCCTTCGACACGCCCGACGACCCCTACCTGCCCGAGGAGGTGCTGTGGCGCCAGAAGGAGCAGTTCTCCGACGGCGTGGGCTATGACTGGGTGGACGGACTCAGGGACCATGCGGAGGCAGCCGTCTCCGACGAGATGTTCGAGGCGCGCGCGGAACGCTTTCCGGACAACACGCCGGCCACCAAGGAGTACTACCTGCTGCGCTCGCTCTTCGAGGAACACTTCCCAGAGAAGTGTGCCGTGGAGCAGATCCCCTCGGGCAAGTCGATCGCGTGCTCCACGCCCGAAGCAGTAGCGTGGAAGGAGGAGTGGATGAACAGCGTGGGGGATATCTCGGGCCGGGCTGTGAACGTGCACGACTCGTCAGACGGCTTCAGCGTGGATGGTGAGGCCGTGGCGGAGATGCCGTCGGCTTCGGTGGTGGCGACGGCCGCGGGGGTATCAGCGCGGCGGCGCGCCAGCGTGCGCGTGGCACGGGGGGGCATGGGCGGTGCTAGCACAGCTCCGCGGAGGAGGCGGACACATGCGCGGGCGACCGGCGCGCTGTCCATGTCGGCGGCGTCGTTCGCGCGCGCTGCGCTGTTGTAGGTGGGGTCAGCGCCGGCTTCGAATCGAAGCGGGCGTGAGCAGCGTGCCGCTGAGTGTACGCGTAAGCATGACGCAGCGAATCGCCACACCTCCTCCAGTGGTCGCGCTGGCGCCGCCGCCGGCCAGTGATGTGCTGTGCTGCTGACTAAGAAAAGAATTACTGCTGCGCGCACTGAACGCCGGGCCCGCCCGCGCCGCCGCGCGGGTCGTCATCCTCGTCATCGTAGGCCTGCTGGCGATCACGCGCGGCGCCCTGGCGCATGTCCGCCTCAAAGTCGACGGAGTTCAGCATGCACTCCTCTGCGTCGTCGACGTCCATCGACGCGGCAGGCGGCGCGCCGAACACCGCCTGCAGCTGCTTGGCCTCCGCCTCGCCGATGTCGCCGTCCTCCGGAAACGTGACCTTGAACTTGACGTACAGGTTGCCCTTGTCGAAGGGGCGCCCATGGACGGGCATGCCCTCATCGTTGATCTTCTTGACCTCGCCTGGGCGAATGATCTCCCCTGGTTGCGTCTTGACGAGCAGCGTGCGCCCGTCCAGGTGCTTGATGGTGCCCGTGTATCCTGTGAGTGCCTCGACGAGCGTGATCTCCTTTTCGACGATGAGGTCGCTCCCCTTGCGCGTGAAGGTCTTGTGCTCCTTCTGCTGCAGCACAAACACAATGTCACCCGGCACGGTGTCCGGCGCCTCGTCCGCCTCGCCCCGGAAGACAATCTTTTGCCCATGCCGCATGCCCTTCTCGACGAAGACCTCGAGAATCTTGCGTTGCTGCACCACCTTGTTGCCCTTGCACTCGTCGCAGCGGTCGCCGGGCGCGAAAACCTGGCCCGAGCCGTTGCACTCGGAGCACACGACCTGCACCTGCTGGATCATGCCAGGGCCGATCTGCCTCATCTGCATACGAGCGCCCGCGCCGCCGCAGGCCCGGCAGGTCGTGGTGCGGCCGCTCTTCGAGCCAGTGCCCTTGCACTTCGGGCAGATCAGGTTCTTGCTCAGGGAGAGCTTCTTCTTGGCGCCGTTGTACAGGTCGTCGAGCGTCATCTTCAGCTGGTGGACGACGTCCTCGCCGCGGCGCTCCCTGCGCCCGCGCGAGCTGCCACCCATACCACCCATACCACCGCCGAACATTTGCTCGAAGATGTCAAACGGGTTGCCGCCACCACCGCCGGGGCCCATGCCCTCCTTGAGAGCGTCCTCGCCGTACTCGTCGTAGATTTCTTTCTTCTCGGGGTCGCTCAGCACCTCGTACGCAGCGGTGATCTCCTTGAAAACCTCGGGGTCACCGCCCTTGTCGGGGTGGTTCTTCATGGCTGCACGGGCGCGTGCGGCGATGCGCGGGGAGGGGCGAATTGGGATGGGGACGGGAGGCCGCAGGGAGCAAAAGAAGCACGCCGAAGTGGCAAAGGAGAGCGTCAGCGCAGTGCGATGGGCGGAAGTCCCCCCCTCCTCTTCCCCCTTCCCCTCACGCGCGGCGCGCGCGCGCGAGGCGGGGGGAGACGAAGCGCCACAAATGCTCGGTACGGCGACTCTCCTTCACGTCCGCCCACCCAGGCCACCCCGCCCCGGCAGCGCACGGCGCCAAGACGGCCGTCGCAAGAGCACGCGGCTTTTTCGGGATACCACAGCGCACTCCAGCGTGCGCCTCCAAGTCCGGGGCGCAGCGGCTGGCGCACTCCCCTTCTTTCCCCGCCCGCGGCACCGCGGCGCTTCCTTCTTCTCATGGACACCCTCCACACCCATGCACCGGCCCGCCCCGCCCCGCCCGCTCGGGCACGCCGCCGCCCGCGCGCCCCACCGCGCGCGCGCTGTGGTGGTCCCCGCGCGCGCGCGCGCGCGAATGCGCCGACGCGCACCGGCCCGAACCCGAACCCCGACCCCAGGGGAAACACCTGCAAATCAAACATTTCATGCTTCGAATATAAACCCTATTACCAATTTAACCCAATTCGCGGCCCACCGCCGGCGCGCGTGGAGGCGAGGTGCGGGCGGGGCGCCGAGGCCGAGGCCACAACCCCCAAAAAACGGAAGTGCCAAATTCGACGCGAGCTCACCCCCGTCTCACGTATAACAGAATGTGCAAATACCTTCAATATCTAATTTCGATGCGCCAAACCCGAACCCTGAGACGTCTACGCCTCCCTCCCGGGAAATGCTGTGGCCGGCGCGCGGCGCGGCGCGCGCGAGTTCCGGAAGCCGGCCGGCCGGCCGACCGGCGCG
>RQSC01000907.1:149589-174177 GCA_013416795.1 Prasinococcaceae sp. CCMP 1430
CGGGCGCTGCCGCGCGCAAGTGGCGCGCGCTCGATGAGGGGGCCGTCCGCGCCGCGTGGCGCGAGTTCGGCGCAGCGGTCGCCGCGACGCTGCGCGCAGGCAGCGGCGTCCTCGTGCCAGGGCTCGGCACGTTCTCGGTCGGCGAGGTGTACCACCCGAGCGGTGGCTCACAGCGTCCGCTCGCAGGGAAGCATGCGACCTTCGAGTTCTCGCAGGCCTTCAAGAACGTGCTCCAGGCCAAGCCCGCGCTCTACCAGACGGGCCCGCGGCCTGTGAGGAAGACAAACTTCGCGCTCATCGCGCAGCGCACTACGCTGTCTCGCACCGATGCTCAGCGCGCGCTCACGCTGTGCTTCAACGAGCTCTCGAAAATGTTACTTGCCGGCGGGCGCCGGGTTTCGGTGGCAATCCCGTCGGTTGCGACCGTCAAACTCACCCGGAAGGGCATCGCCAAGGTGAACATCAACGCGATGCTCGAGGACCTGCTCGCGCCCCCCAAGTACGCGAGCAAGGCGGTCGACGTCGCGCCGCCGCCGCTCTCCGAGCGTGCGAAGCCGCCGCAACCCGAGATCAACGTCGAGCTCACAGCAGACAATGCCGCAGAGGTGTTCATGGACGTCTGCGTCGATGCAGACCGCGTTGGTTGCGGCATGGTACGCGCCGTGGACATCTTCAGGGCCATGGCCCCAGGACAGCCGCTGCAAGGGCTCGAGGAGCTCGCGCCCGCCGACAACGTCGCCGCGGCGCTCGAGCGCCTCATGACCACCAAAGGCCTCCTCAACTACACACGCTTCGCCAGGGTGCTCGCCAAAGCTCTTCGCAAGGAGCCTCCCGCCGTGGCTATCACCAAGCGCGGCAAAGCCATCGCAAAGGGCGAGGCCACCAAGGTCGCCGAGGAGGGGGGCATCATTGCCGACGATTGGGAAGTTGTTGAGGCTGGCATTCCGTGGGTGCCATCCACGCGCTTCAGCAGGCCGACGCTCACTCGCGAACAGTGCGACGCGTGGAACAGCGCCGCTGCCGAGGCGCGCAAGCGTGCGTACGCTGAGGGTGAGGGCCTGGCGCCCTCGGTCGGCAGCGGCACGTATGCGCGCGCCAGCGTGGACTTCGGGTATAACAGCGGCTGGAGCACGGCGGGCATGCCGCCTACCTTCGTCCAGCGACGCTGGGCACGCACCGCCGAGGCCATGGCTGCGTGGGAAGCAGAGGACGCACCGCTGCTCGAGGCCGAGAAGCGCGCCGAGCAGGCACGCAAGAGCAAGGCCGCCGAGGCCAAACTAGCCTACCGAGCGGACCTCGACGCACTCGTTGCCACGCGCGCCGCCGGCGTCGCGGCGGCCCTCGGTGCGGCGAACGCGTGGCCCTACCATGTCGCCTGGGATGCGGCCTCGCCGCGGCCCGCCACCGCGCCTGGGAGACACTGAGGAGCCGCCCGCCCAAGCGCACGCGCGCGGACGGTCGCCACGGGCATCTTTAGACTCGCGCATCAATCCCGCCCCGCTCCCGGTCTAGTAGTAAATCATGGTGTGCCACGAGGGTAGGAGAGATGCGTCGCGCCGAGCGCGACAAGTCCAGACGTGGTGAAGACTTACTGTACGTGAGGCCGGAGACATACATGTGGTCAGCGCGAGCTGTGGTCGATGTACTTGATCGCGAGGTACGCACAGATGAAGAAAGCGCAAGGAAAAATGAACATGTAGCCGACCTGGTTCTCGAGCGTCTTGTGCTCCATTCCGTAAAACTCCAGGATGGTCTCTCCTCCCACCGAGAAAACTGGGTCGGTATCCTGGAATTGGTTGAGCATGAAGCTCTGGAAGGGATACCTAAGGAAGTCAATGGCCGCTGCCCAGCGCCAGCCATCCGGAATATTGTCGTCTGTGATGAAGAGCCCGCCGAAGAACAGCTGGATGGTGACGTAGGTAGGGAGTGCAGCGTTCGCAACCTCCAGGTTCGGGCACGCGCTCGCAAAGAAGTAGGCGAGGATGATCCCCGCGACGGAGCTGAGATAATATGTCAGCCAGTAGTATCCAAAGGTGCCCTGCATCCCAATAGCGAAGTACGTGGCGCAACAGTACACGGTAGTCGTGAGGAGCGCCATCAAGCCCTCCTCGAGCACTTTCCACACCAGATATGTCAAGCTATTGTAACAGCCGTCGTTCCTCTCGCGGTAGAAGAGCGGGCGCTCGAGCACCAGCGTGGGCACGTACGCGGCGGCGCCGTAGCCGTTGAGCGCGGTCGCCATGAAGAGCACCGACGTGGTGCTCTGCACCGACTGAGGGTCTACGTCGCTGCCGACTCCCCAGTAGAGCGACATAAGGATGAACGAGAAGAGCACCTTGTCGCCGAACCTCGGTCCGAGAAAGTCGGGGGTTGGCATCGCCTTCGCGGTGCGCCAGCGCAGCAGCGTGCCCAGTGCGTGCCATGACGAGTTGCGCGTGGCCGTGGTCATCTCGATGCGCGACCTCTGTGCTGTCGTAGACTGGGCTGCCTCCTCCCTGACGGCCGCCACCAGTGTCGCGCGCTCCTCGTCGGCGCGCTTGCGCTCGGCGCTCGAGGCGAAGCGCTCCGCCATCGCGCTTGCGTCGTCAGCGGCGAGCGCGAAGCCCTTGGCGTTGGAGGCGGTGCGGCCCGCCTCGATTGCCTCGCGCTCGCGTGCGTACTTGGTGACCGCCCCAATGCCCCCGTTCATGATGTCAATGACCCATTCGCACAGCGAGTACGATGTCATGTGCTCGGGGTACTCGAATCCTTCGCCCTCGAAGAACTTCCTGAGCCCTGCGCCGCCGCCGCTGAGATCACCGAAGAAGGTAGTCGAACCCCCCTTCAGCAGTAGCAGGCGATCGAACATTCCAAACGCCATGCCCGTGGGCGAGTGTATGGTAGCACAGATGGTGCATTGCGTGCTCTTGGCGAGCTCCTTGAGCACGACAACCACCTCGTTTGCCATCGTAGAGTCCAGCCCAGTCGTGGGCTCGTCAAGGAAGAGCACGTCCGGACGCGTGACCAATGCGAGGCCAACGTTGACGCGCTTGGCCTGCCCACCGCTCACGCCGCGCTTGAGGTCGTTGCCGATGACGGTGTCGGCGCACTCGGTCAGGCGAAGCTGCTCCATCACCGTGTCGACGAGCGCCTTCATGTCGGCGGCGGGCATTTTCGAGTCGTTCTTGAGCGCCGCCGTGTAAGAGAGCATTTCGCGCACGGTGAGGATGTCGCACAGGGTGTCCTTTTGCTCCACATAGCCCACGCGCTGCCGCAGCGCCCCGGCCGTCGGCGCAGCGCCGCCGTACAACACCTCGCCACTGATCGTGCCCGCCGTCTTGCGGCCGGCGAGCACGTCGAGCAGTGTCGTCTTGCCGCAGCCGGAGGGGCCCATGAGCGCGGTGAGCTCATTGGGCCGCAGATAGCCGCTGACGCCGTGAAGGATCTCGATGGGCTCAGCTTTGCGCCCACGGCCGGGCACCGAGTAGTGCACGTCCTCGAAGGTCACAAGTACCATCGCGGCGGCGCGGTCGCACTTCAGCGCCCCGCCCCTCCCCCGCGCACCGCGCGCGCTTCGTGGCGCACCGCCTGGCGGCCCTCCATGCGGCGCGCGCGCGCGCGCGCGTCACACTACGCGCCGCGTGGCGGCGGCTCGCGCCCCCTCCTCCGACCGACCGAGCCGCCGCGCAGCTCTCTGTCTGGCTCGAAACGTGGGGCGCGCCGCGCGCGTATCCGGCGCGATCCGTCCCCGAACGAGCCCCGCCGCGGACCCACCGCCCCGCGGCGTGGCGCCGCGCTCGGTCGGTCGGTCGGTCGGGGAACCGCGCGCACCTCGGAGGCGTACCATCACTCCCATGGATGGTACCTGGTACAGTACTCGCCCACGATCTCGAGGGATGCAAAACCCAAACCACACGCCGCGCGCACCAACCCAAAACCCAATCAAAACGCATCCACTCACGATGAATGGGACCCTACCCTAAATAGTACCACATGCGCTCTGATCGCCCGTTGGTACATATGATTGTATATTTAGTGTATCATCAGAGGATGGCGCGGCGCGGCGCCGCGCCCCGCGCGGCGGCGCGTGTGCCGAGTTCAGCTAATCCTTGTGGAATAATACCAAAGGCTTCACAAATTGCTTCAATCCATCCGCGAGTCCCGTCCGGTCCAATAGGAAACGGTGCACTAATCAATTTACAACCTTTACGTCTCATAAGAGTTGTTGCTGTTCGGTTTAAAAAAGGATTAACCCCACATATTAATGTTTGATGAGTTAAGTTTGGTAAATCTTGATAAGTTGCTGTTGGGATCCATCCCTGAATAGGAATATTATATTTTTCTAATTCGTGGGTTAACATTTTGGATACATTTGTTGGTAAAGAGCCAAAAAGAATTAGATTTGGTTGAGCTTTTGTTACTTTTTCTTGGTTTGGTAAGACATTACAACGTTGAGCAAGAGCCGCTAAAACAGTATCTTCTCCTTGAGTAAATGCATAATCTAATCCATTAGCACGAGCGACAATAATTGGACATTTAATTTCTGCTTCAATTTTTGGCGCAAGTCCTTCCAAATCCATTTTAATAATTTCTGTGGTACAGGTCCCAATCCAAAAAATAACGCTTGGATTACGGGTTTTCTTAATTTGGTGACATAACCGTTTTAGTTCATTATAATCATTGAATTGTGCAGAAATATCACCTTCTTCAAGTTCTGCCATTGCATAACGTGGTTCGGCAAAAATCATTACGCCCAATGCATTTTGTAAAAAATATCCGCAAGTTTTTGTACCAATTACTAAAAAGCGCCTCGAGGCTCGAAGACTCAGGCATGCGTTGCAGCGAGTAGCCGCCGTCGACCCGGTGGTCGCAGGCGCGGCTGCGGCTGTGGCGGCTGCGGCGGCGATCGCAGCCATCGCTATCGGGAAGGGCGGCAGCGGCGCCGCCAACACGGTGCGGGCGGTACGCCCCGACGCGGCTTTTGCCATGCTCGCCGAGGCGCCCAAGGGCTCCGTTCTTGTCGACGCCCGCCAGAAGGGCGTGGCACGCGAGGACGGATCGCCCGACCTGCGCTCCATCAAGCGCTCAGTTGTCGCCCTCCCATTCGACGGCGACGACGCGGAGGGCTACGGGGAGGCCGCCGTGAAGCGGCTCAAGAAGGCGATCCGCGAGGGCGCGACCGTCGCATTTGTGGATGAGTCGGGCGCGTCTTCGATGGACGCCGCCAGGGCGTTCGCCGCCGCGCGCGCTGAGGCCGCCAGCGAGGCGGGGGAGGACGCCCCCGAGCCTGGCCCCATCCTCTCTGTGACGGGCGGGTGCGATCTGTGGCAGATGACGGAGGACCTGCCGTGGAAGGAGCCTGTGAAAGTGGATTTCGCGCTGCCGGGCATCGACACGGCCTTCCTCGAGGAGAACGAGAAGGCGGTCAAGGGCGCCGCGATCACCGCGTTGGGGCTTGGCGCGTCGGTGTTTCTGCTGACGGAAATTGAGACTCTGCTTGAGCTTGCGGGTTTCATCGGCCTGGGCCAAATAGCCGTCTCCAACTTCCTGTACGCGGAGGATCGGGAGAAGTTTGAGGCAAAGACGAAAGAGCTGTGGGAACGCGCGGCCCTGGACGAGGTGGCGGCAGACCTCTCTGGTGCATTCTCGGGGGCGGTCGCTGCGACGGATGTGGAGGCGCCCGTGGAGGCCGTGGTCGAGGTCGATGCGGAGGCCGAGGCCGAGGTGGCCGAAGAGGCTGGGGAGGCTGTTGATGCCTCGACCGAGGTCGAGGCGGAGGAGGATGAGGCGACCGAGGAGCCCGTTGCCGAGGTCGAGGAGACCGTGGCTGCTGAGGCCGCCGACACGCCCGTGGAGGCTTCGACAGAGGCGGAGCCGGAGGGTGAGGGCGAAGCGGCCGCGGATGAGGCGGCCAAGAGCACTGACGCGCCCGCGGAGGACGAGGCCGCGGAATCGGAGGGGAAGCCCGAGGAGATCGTGGTCGCCGGCGAGGGAAAGAGCCTCGCCGGTGAGCAGACCGTCGCGTGAGCGAGCGTCCTACCTGAGCCGCTGCACGAGTGTAAAAGTTGTGATAGATATTTACATCCTCGGTGCGAGGTGCCGCGCAAGCTTGCCCTGACCTCGTTCAGTCCATGTCATCCGCCTCGACGCGCTCGCGCGCGAAGCGCACCGGCACGTCTGGTGACCCTCCGTTGTCGACCTCGCCGCCGCCATCCATCGCCATCGCCGCCGGGCCTGAATTGCCGTTGCCGGCCAAGCCACCAGCAGTGCCCGCCGCCACCTTGACGTTTGCCTGGCCGCTGGCTAGCCCCGCCGCGAGCTGCCTCTCGCGCCTCTTGGCCCGCTTCTTGGCGGACTTCGACAGGCCCATCCCACCGCCGCCGCCGAGCGGCTGGTCAAGCCGGCTCGCGCCGCGGCCCCTGTGATTGCCCTTGCCCACGCCCCCCTTGACCCACAGCCGCCGCGTCTTGTGATTCGGGTTGAACTGCTTGACGTCCGCGTGGCTCGCCAGGCGATACTTCAACGGGATGTCCACGCCGTCCTTCGGAAAGGGCACGCCGTCGATGTAGTTGGCGAAGTCCGGCACGAGCGGGTTGTCCAGGGCGGGCTTGCGCAGGCGGTACATCGCGCGCTTGGCCGCGTGCATATTCGCAAACACCACGTTGCAAGAGGAGTCGTTGATCCACTCCACGTGCGTGGGCTCGTGCGCACGAAAGTACTCGAAGATCTCTCGCGTCGACATGGCGTCCGTGCCGTAGAGGTGCACCGCCTCGGGGCGCACCTCGACGCCCGGCGGCGCGTCCTTCGCCTCCTCGAGGAAGTCGAGCGCCGCCTCGCCCCCCGAGACGTCCATGCCGACGGCCGCGGCGGCATCGGCGTCCCTGGCGGCGTCGTATCCTTCGATCCCGAAGCGCTCCGCGCGCTTCGCGCGCTCCTGCGCGAGGAGCACTGCCTTGGCGCGCTGCTCCTCGACGGCGGCCGCGGCGGCGGCCTTGGCCTCCTCCGCCACCTTCTCCGCGGCGAGCTGCTCCTCGGTCGGGCGGATCGTCGCGCTCGGCGCGATCGTGCCGAACTTCGCGGCGCGTGCCTCCCGCTTCGCGATCTCCTCGGCGGAGTACATGTCCCACGCGGCAGCCGCGGCGCCGCCGCCGCCCGCAGCGGCCCTCCCCAGGAACGGGTTCGCGTACGCCTTCGTGCGGACCCCCGGCGGGCCGGCGGCCTCGCGTCCGACAGCCCCGCCTCGTACATCGGCACGATTTCCGAAGGGGTGGGTACAGCAGCCACCGTCAGGTTCCAGGCTGTGGAGCTCATCTTGGAGCCCGCGCCACGGCCNTCGGCGGGCGGTACACGTCATCACCCTCACCGCCCCCGCCGCGTCGACGCCCGCCTCCTCCACGTCGGCGGCCACGGCCACGGCCGCTGCGCGCGTCCCGCCCCGGTCGCTATTAGGGTTTATGATGTAGGGTTTAGGTACAGGGTGACTGCAGTCGACTGCGCAGCTTCCGTCTGACTGACGACCTGACCAGCCGACTCTGAGCGATGACTGCTCAATCTGATCACGCACCGGCGTGCACACGCCGACCCACCGACAGACACACAGATGCAGATGGTGATCGGCAAAATAGGCAGACAGAAGGTGGATGGCAGATGGATGGCGAGCATGAGTCAGTCAGTTAGTCAGATCTGCTCTTTTTGTGTTGTGTGTATGGATGGATGGATGGATGGATGGATGGATGGGACAGGCCGCGGCCGGACCGCCCGGATTCGGATTCGGTCCCTTCCGCCTCTCGCTTTCCGCGCACGCGCGAGATTTTTTCGACGGCGCCGCGTCGGCGCCCCCCCCGCGAACGATGGGGGGCGATCGCGGCGCCGCCACGCGCGCGCCCGCGAGGCGCGGAGACGCGCGGCGCGCGGCGCTGCGACGGGCGGCGGCGGACGCGGCGCCGTTCGTTGCCGTCGCCGTGCTGCCGCTGCCACTGCCCACGAACGAGCGCGACGCGCTTCGCGCGCTGCGAGCTCGGCTGCAACTCGAGGGGCGGCTTCCAGGCGCTCCGCAGCCCGCCGTCGACGACGTGTACCTGGACGTGCTCGAGTGCGCGAAAGTGTGGGAGGAGACGGTCCAGGACGCGCGCGCGCGCGGCGACGGGTGCGCCATCGGCGACTTCGACCTCTGCGTGGTGCAGGTGAAGCTGCTGAGGAGCACGATGTGTCCGCGGCTGCACGTAGACCACGTCGCCGCGCGCGCCATGTGCACGATCATCGGACGCGGTACCGAATACGTCGAGGATCCGGGCGTGCTGTCCAAGGTCGCCTCCTTCACGGCGGCGACTCCCGGCGGCTACGCGCTCGGCGTTGCCGACAAGCTCAAGGACGCCGTGGAGCGCGTGGCTTCGTTCGGCGAAGCCCGCGAGCGCGAGGTCGTGCTCATCAAAGGCACCGCGTGGCCCGGCTCGCGCCGGCAGGACGCCATCCTCCACCGCTCACCTCCGGTCGACGCCGACAGCGGCGAGTTCCGGCTGGTGGTCAAGGTGGACGAGGGCATCAACGGCGGGCGATCGTGAGCGCGCGATGCGCTCGATCCGATGCGCTCGCAGGTGAGCGGCACCCACCCAGGCTCCCGCCGGCGCGCGAGGGGGGCGCCCGCCTCGCGCGCGCGCCGTAATTGAACTCGCCCGTGGCCGTGGGTGAAAGGGAAAGCCCCCGCGCACCGCGCGCGCACCGCGCCGCCGGCCGGTGCGAGCCAATCAATGGCTCCTCCCCCCGTTTTTTTTTTTTTTTTGAATCCCGGAGGAGCAATCTGTGGCGACGGGAGTTCACATTGATTATTGCCCGGACGGAAGCGCGCGCGCGCCATGCGCCGAGCGCAGCGCCTGTTCGCGCCACAGGGCCCGCCCATCGCTATCCCCGACACCCCTCGTCCCTCGCACCCCCCTCGTCCCCGCGCTTGGCGCGGTCGGGAACGCCGGCACCAGCCCCGCGACGGCCACGCGCCACGCGACGCTCGTGCTCCTGCGCCACGGCGAGTCGATGTACAATAAGCACGGCCTCTTCACAGGCGACGTGGACGTCGGCCTGAGCGAGCAGGGAGTCTACGAGGCGCTCGCGGGTGGGCGCATGTTCTCGCACGTCAACTTCGACCTCATCCTCACCAGCCGGCTGCAGCGGTCGCGCATGACGGCGCTGCTGGCGATGACGCAGAACGACAGCGGCCAGGTGCCGCTCCACGTGCGCGGCGGGCTCACCGGCGACGTGGGCCCCGACCCGAACCGTCTGGCGCTGCGCGACCACGCGCTGGACGCGCTGGACAGCCCTGAGTGCCCCACGGTGCCGCTGTACTCCGAGGCGGACCTCAACGAGCGCTGCTACGGACATCTGCAGGGCATGAACAAGATGCGCGCGGTGCAGACCTTCGGCGAGGAGGCCGTGCGCAAGTGGCGGCGCTCGGTGGACACGCAGCCGCCCGGCGGGGAGTCGATGCACGACACCGCGTTGCGCGCGGGCGCCATGTTCGAGTCCGCAGTGCTGCCGCGCCTCGCGGCGGGCCAGAACGTGCTGCTGGTCGCGCACGGCAACTCGCTGCGGTCCATCATCGCGCGCGTGTCGGGTCTGACTGCGGAGGAGTCCATACGCCTGCAGGTGGCCACGGCGAGCCCAATCATGTACACTTATGACGGCGAGTCCTTCCACAACCACACTGGCGAGTTCAATTACCCGCCGAAGGATCCCGTCACCGGCGAGGCGTTCGACAAGCCGCAGGGCCTGACCTCGAAGCTCGGCCAGGCCGACTCTCTCGTGTGACAGACTGCGCCGCTCTGCGACCTCCCGCCATTCCCCTCACGTGAGTGTGAGCAAGAGTGCCGACGAGCACGCTAACCCCTCCGCCACCGCCCCGCGATTCAAGGCAACAACTCAGTAGGCTGCCGGTCCTGCCGCGCAGCCGCAGCCGCAGCCGACTGGCCGCGGGGCGCGGGGGCGTCGTTGTGAAAGTAATTTGTTTTTTTAGGTCACGGCACCTCGCAGCGGTGAGGGACTGCAGCACGCGCCTGCGACGCGGGCAGGCTGATTCACGTGCTCACAGCCAGCCGGCGACGCGGCGCCATTTGATTACGCGATTACGGCGAAGAGGCGAGCGGCGCTGCGGCAAGCGAGCGGCCTCCCAGCTCGCGCTCTAGCCGCCGGCTTTGCTGCCGAGCTCGGCCATCTGGTCGAGGAACTGCTTGCCCGACAACAGCTCGGTCGCGCCGTACACCACGCCGCGCGGCGGCGTGAGGCGCGCGCCCACCTCCTTGACACTCAGCTGCTCCTGCAGCGAGCCGCCGCCAACCACGAACACCATCGCCTCGCGGAAGGCGCGCCCCTGCGCAGGCGCGGATACCGGCGCCCCTTTGGGTGCGCGTGGGTCGAGCGTCACGTACGTCTCGACCTCGCCCTTCGAATCAAGAAGCTGCTCAAGCGCGCGGGCCACCGCGGGCTTGTGCCCGCCGCCCAGCAGCGACTTCATGCCCTGCGTGATGCTCGCCAGACCCTTGCCGTACATCTTGTCCGCCCAGTCGAGCAGGTCGGCCCCGCCGCCGCCGCTGCCGCTGCCGCCGAGCAGCGACGCGCTCAGGTCCTGCTTCGACGAGCCCGCCGCGCGCATGGCCGCCGCGCGCAGCGCGCGCGCGTAGCGCAGCGCCGCTGTGTCAATGTTCGACTCGTGAAGCTTGGCCTCGAGCATCTCCGTGTCAGCTCCGCCCATGGACTCGGCGACCAGCGTGGCCATGATGGCAAGGCGTAGTTTGTCCTCATCGGTGCCTCGCGCTGTGGCGCCAAGCATGGCGCCGACCTCCTTGAAGTCAACGCCCTTGGTGTACATCTCCTCCTCTGCCGAGCAGAATGCGTCCAACGAGCGTGCCTTGATGGACCCGAGCAGCGCGGTGGCGATGTTGGTGTGCTTGTCGATCACGCGCTTGCGGTCGGTGAGCTCGGGCAGCGAGTTGAGCGCGCTCGTCAGGTGCGCGGTCGCATTGCCGTCGCCACCGCCATCGCCACCGCCCTCCGCGCGATTCACCGCCGCCACGTCCGCCTTGTACTTGGAGAGCGCAGCCTCCACTTCCTCTGCAACCTTGGGAAACGGGCTCGCCTCGTTGGCCGTCCAAAATGCGTCCGCCGCGTCCAGCTGGTATGATTTGCCCGCCGGCTGGGCGCCCGGCCGCTGCTGCTGCGCCACGCCCTCCGAGCCGGGCAGCGTCACCTTGTTCAGGCGCAAGCCGAGCACGTCGTGCACAAGCGGCTTGTACGCCCAGAAGTGCTGCACGCCCATGGCCACTTCGGCATTTCGGTCGAAGATGGCGAGCAGCGGCTGCACAAGCGCACCCGTGGGCGCGTCGGCGAAGAGCGAGGTGCCGCCGCGCGCGGCGAGCTGGTCGCGCAGCCGAGCATCGACCTCGCGTGCCACCATCTCCGCCGCGCCACCCGGCGGCGCACGGATGAGCGGCACGACCCCCGCTGTCGCCAGCACTGCCACAAGCGAGTCGGCAACGCCGCCCACCGCTGCCTCGACTGCTTCGTCGCTCGCGCCCGGGTCATTCAGGCGCACGAACGCGCGCTCGTCCAGGAGCGAAAAACACCCCGGCTCGAGCGCGGCGAACGACAGGTACTGATCGAAGCACGCCTTGACCCGATCCACCGCGCCTGCTCTCACGAGCGCAGCAGCGAGCTCCTCCAGCAGCGGGCGCGACAGCGGCGAGCAGAAGTTGATGTGCATCTCGTCGTAGAGCCCCGCCTTGGCGTCTGCAGCGATCCTCTCAACTGCATGCGCGGTGGGCTCGACAAAGTACACGGCAGGCGCATCTGGCACCGGCTGGCGCTCAGCATCAAGGGTGAGCGCCAGCGTGACGCCGCATCGCCGCAGGTCATTCATCGAGAGCAGCGGGGATACGATCGAGGTCGTGCGTGCGTCCAGCACGAGGATCTTGTAGGTCTGGCCCTCCGCAGGCGCGCGCGCGGTGCTTCCGGCCGCCGAGTCGGCGCCGTTGCGTTCAAGCATGCGCACGATCGCTGCAGCCTGGCGCGCGCGCAGCGCGCAAGCTGCTGGTTGGGGCGGCGTGCCGCCCACGCCGCCCTTTTGCGCCGCCGTCGCGGGCGCGCCAATCACCGCCGAGGTCATCGCGGCAGCTTGTCTACCACAGCTGCGCTCACTCTGCGTGGCCGAGCCACGACGCGAGCAGTGCGCCCTCGCCCGCGGCGGGGCGCGCGCCCCGCACGCAGCTGTCGCCCCGCGCCGCTGCGCGACGGCTCGCCCAACCGGCCGCAAGTTACCCCTCCTCCCCCTTCCCCCCTTCCGTCCGACGGCTGACCGCCCGGCCGCCCCTGCTCCCCGCGTACGCGGAGTGGCACCCCAGCCCTGCCCGGCCCGGCACTCCACGCGGCTGTTGGCTCGGCGCGAGCGCCTCCAAAAAAAAATGTGTCCGCACGCCTCGTCAATATCAAAGCGATTTGAAAGATCCTGCGGACCTCGCTCGATCGAGCGAGAGCTCCCCACGGGGCGGTCCGCAATCTGGCGTTTGATGCGTGTTTGAATCCAAACCGTGAGGCCGCGTTCGCGCGGATGGACCGGGTTGCGCGTCCCACGTCAAGCAGATTTGATCCGCATTTCCCGCCCCCACCCCATGCGACGCCGTGTGCCAGCTCAGCGCACCACAGACAGCGCCCGTGGCAGTGCGCGCGCGCCGTCTACAACCGCGCACCGGCAAACGTTCCCCTCCTGCCCTGTTCGCCTCCTTGCGCTCCCGCGGGACGCGCCTCCCACTGGGTGGCCCTGCGCTCCGTCCCACCATGCCGTCGTCGCACGACTACGATGCCGACCAGCGCAACGCGTCCATCCGGATTGCCATCCGGCAGCACGCAACAGGTGCAGAGTTCGTGCACGTGGCGCGCGACGAGGCGCGCGTGAGTGTCCTCGACTCGGGGTTCATGCTCGGCGACGGCGTGTGGGAGGGAGTGCGCCTGCACAACGGTGTGCTCCTTCATGCGGACAAGCACATCCGGCGGCTCTTCGAGGGGGCCAAGGCGCTCGAGTGAGGGCGAGCGAGCGCTCGCATCGCGCGTGCACTCACACTGTGCGCGCCCAAGCGTGCGCACCGCTATTGCTGACCATCCGTCCAACCCTCTCTTCCCGCAGCATGGACCTAGCCATCACGCGCGACCGATTGCGCGACGAGCTTTACCGCATATGTGACGCACAGGGCATGCGCGACAACGTGCACATCCGCCTCATGGTGACTCGTGGGCTGAAGTCGACGCCGTACCAGAGCCCGAAGGTCACCATCGGAGACCCAACGAGTACGTGAATTGTAACGCGACATTGCGCCCGCTGTAGGCGTGGCATGCTGACGCTGCGCCCTATCACATACTTGTCTGCCTCTGGGTGTGCCTGTGAGTGCTGTAGTCGTCATCATACCCGAGTACAAGGCGTCGAGCGAGCAGACAAAGGAGCGCGGCATGCGGCTGTACACTGTGCACGTGCGCCGCGGGCCACCCGACGTGCAGGATCAGATGCTCAACTCGCACAGCAAGATCAATTGCATCACGGCGTGCATCCAGGCGGCCAAGGCAGGAGCCGACGAGGCGCTCATGCTAGACCCGCACGGCTTCGTTGCTACCTGCAATTCGACGAACTTCTTCGTCGTTCGCGACGGTGAGGTGTGGGCGCCCACGACGAAGTACCAACTGCATGGGATCACTCGGCGGCATGTTCTCGATCTCTGCAGGGCCAACGACAGTGCGTTTCCTCGCGCACGAGCTTGTTTCTGCCTCTGTGCCGTCGCGCACATGATGTGAGCTGACCCCTGCGCCCACTTGGCTCCCTCTGATGTAGTCCCATGCGTCGAGAAGGACTTCTCGCTCACAGAGGTGTACTCAGCAGATGAGGCATTCGTCACCGGCACGATGGTGCGTTGGAGCGAGCCTGCGCTCGCGAGTGCGTGCGCGTGTGCGCGTGTGCGCGTGTGCGCGTGTGCATGCAGCGCTGACTCCAGCTGCCGCGTGTGACCATCCAGGCGGGCCAGATTCCGGTCACAGAGGTCGATGGCCGAACCATCGGTGAGGCTAAGCGGGGGCCGATGGTGAAGCGTTTGCAGGACCTCTACAAAGAGTCGATTGACGCGATGGCCAGGGCGGGGCGCTAGCTAACGAAAGCTGCGTGCGGTAATCAGCGCCGTGTGAAACGCATCCTCGTGCGCTCGGGTGCCGGCCGAAGCGCGTGTGCGGGCGGCCAGTCGCCCTGTGTGAAGTGGGGCGCAAAACTCGCTTGGGGCAGGATTCAACACGAACATAATAAGATCGCCCGTGGGTAAATATATAGATGTTATGAATACGGTATCGTGAGTGTCGAGCGCCAAAAAGGCCGCTGGCAGCGAAGACAGCGGCCGCTGGCACCACACCGCGCACTCGCCTCGCCGCCGCGGCGCCCGCGCGATGGCCGTCGCGACCGAGAAGAAGGCGGGGCCGCTCGAGACGGGTGGCACGCTCAAGGGCGACAAGGCGCGTGGCAAGGACGCGGCCAGCCAGGGCAACATCATCCAGTTCACCAGCGACTTCAAGGACGCGAGGGTACGCGCGAACGCAGCAGGCGCGGGGGAGGCCGCGCGCAGGACCGCGCGAAACCCACGCGGACGCGTACACGTGCGGGGCGCGAGCGTGTGCCGCGCGCGTGCCATGCGGCAGGCTTGCCACGCCGGTGCCTTCGTGCACCGCGGGGATCCGTCGCCTTTGCCACGTTTGGCTGACACGTTCGCCTCGTTCGCCCGACGCGCACTCCGCGCACGCACCGCGCGCGCCGCCGCTGCGCCCTGCTGCCGTGCCCGTCCTCCCCCCGCCCCCGCCCCCAATGCCTTCGCAGTGGAAGGGCGGCACCTGGGACTTCTCCCAGTTCAAGAAGGACGACGGCGAGACCGACTGGGACGCCGTGATTGACGCCGAGGTGCTCCGCCGCAAGTGGCACGAGCAGCGCCCCGAGGGCTCGAGCTTCGAGGAGGAGATCACCTTCCGCCTGAGCGAGATCCCCACGTGGGTGTGGATCAAGCGCTTCCACCTGCCCCAGGCGGAGCTGATCAACGGCCGCGCGTGCATGGTGGGCTACACCATGGCCCTCATCATCGATGCGACCACGCACGTCGGCCTGGTCGACCAGCAGTTCTCCTTCGCGGGCAAGCTTGCTACCTTCGCCACCGTGCTGGGCTGCCTCTTCATTCGCCAGATGTCCGACCTCGACGGCCTGAAGAACCTGGCTGACGAGGCCACCTTCTACGATTCGCAGTGGGGTGCGACGTGGACGGAGGGCGCGCCGCTGCCGGAGGACGCTGCGCCGGGCCCGTCCCAGCAGGACGACCTCGCCAACCCGCCCAAGGGGCTCAAGGCGAGCATTTCCTACGACCCCAAGACCGAGAAGATCGGTCGCAAGGGCATCGAGTGGGACGCCTAAGCAGCACAATACGCAGGAGCTGCGCGCCCCGTGGCCTGACGCGTGCTGGACGCGCGGCAGGCCATGGCGGGGGCAACAGACATGAAGGCGGCGGGGCGGGGGGAAAAGGGGGGACAGTGGCACCTCCGCGCTCGTCGTGGGCACGGGCGCGCGCGCGGCGCGCGCGGCGCACGTGCCGACTGTGGGGGCGCCGCGCGCGCATGCACAACCCAGCGCGCGCGCGCACTGGTGCCTTCTCGGAGGCCCACCTGCGATTGGGCTGCGGTGGGCTCCGGGAGGGTTGCGTGGAGGTAGATTGGACGGGCCGGGGGAGGGGGTGCACGTGAGCACCGACCTGCGCGGCAGCAGTCGACCTGCACGGGGGCGTCGCGGCGCGGTGGCGCCGGCGCCTGCTTTTTCTTGGTGGCGAGCGAGGGACAGACGCGTAAAGTTAATGGATCGGACACGCCCACTTGCAAGCCCGCCTGGCCGGAGCATTCCGCGCGCGCACGCAAGCGCGTTGGGGAGGGAAGAGTGCGCGCGCGGAGGGATGGCGCGCGCGGCGCGGCCCACGAGGGCAGGGCGCTTTCTGCAGCAGCAATTTACAATTGTGTGGCCCTTCCGCCTGCAAGGCAGTGAGCTGGACACCGACGTGTCGTGTCGCATCACACACGGATGCCTGCTTCGCACGAGCGGGCGGCCGCACTTTCTCAGCAACGCGTCTCGTATGAGCCCGACTTGCTCAAGTAGCGCACCCACTTGACCGTCTCGTAGCCCGAGCGCTCCCACACTTTGAGGAAGCGCACGCGCAGGCCACTCGCGGTGAACATGGGCACCTGGAAGTCCATTGAGATGGGCGGGCGGCTCCAAGCACGCTCGCCGTTGATGTTGGTCGAGGCGATCAACTCGACCTGCGCGGATATAGCCGCTTCCTCTCCTCCGGGGAAGCGCGGGATCTTCCACTCGATGGCGTTGTACTTCGACTTGTACTTGGCGCGCCCAACCGACACCTCGACTTGGGCCTTCGCCGTATTCTTGGGCACGGGGATGCGAATGACGATGTTCAGCGCAAAGAGCTTGTCCGTGAAGAGCGCCTTGACCTGCGTGTGCGTGCGCGTGCGCGCACGTATGCGTGTCGACAGGCGGCTGGGTCAGCGAGCAGCGCGAGCCACGCGCGCGCGCGCGCGCGCGCAGCGCACCCACACAGGCGCACCTTAACGTTGGCCTCTACCCTGGACCTCCCGAGCTCCTTGATGATAGGCAGGACCCTGAAAGGCAGGTTGACGCCTTCTGTAATGCGGTACTTCATGAGCTCGAACTCGCCGTCGGGCGGTGTGAACGACACCGTGCGCTCGGACGCGAACTTGCCCATATTGACGCAATGGTGGAAGGTGTGGTCGTCAAGCTCGATGGTGCGAACCTTGCGTTGGCCCCCGCTGCTTCCGCCAGCTCCACCGGGAGCCTTTTCCATGCCCAGCTTATCGTTGAGCCCAAGCTTGAGATCGGGCATACCACTGAGAAGCGTGCGCATGAGGATCTTGCCCTGCACGTCCGCACGCAGCACCGTGCCCTTGGTCGAAAGGAGCAGGTTGACATTCTCAACGATGTCCAGGAACACTTGATTCTTCTTGTAGAAAATCCCCTCCTGACGCCACGAGACGGCGCCGGTCACCTGCAGCGTGGCGCTGGCCTTCGCCGCCGTGTCGACCTTCTTGCCGAGTATGCGATCCTGTAGCTTTTGGCCAAACCTGCGATCGCGTGAGGTGAGCGACGCGACGCACGCCAGCGCCTGTCAGTGACCCGCGCACGCGCAATTGCCTGCGAGGGAGCCGGCGGGGGCGATGCCAGCGCGCTCGTGGCCTCCGCCGCGATCGAGGCGTCGCATGGCGGATGAGCATGTCCGGTGGCGAGCGCTGGTATTTCGCTAACCACGGCGCGCATTGCGCACCTATCGAGCATGTCGGTCTCCTGCTCGATGTACAGCTTCAGCACTTCGGGGCTGAGGTTCTGTGGGAAGCCGTAGTCGATGACCTCGTCCAGGAGCTCGTACACCAGCGACACGTGCTTCATGATCTGGTCCTCTGTGACTTCGACGCCGAAGTACGACTTGAAAAGCGCCATCAGCTCCGCGGCAAGCTTGAGGCCCATCGCCATGTTGGCGTTGGTGCGGCTCACGAGCACCACATAAATGTCATTGTGCCGGAGGTACGCGAAGTGCGCCCCTCCAGATATCGAGCGGACGGGCGCCGCGCCGCCCTCCTGTGAATTGCGAATGCACAGAGTGCGCGCAGTGGCGGAGCGTGCGTTGGCGGTTTGAGCGGACAGGGGGCAGTGTGCGTTAGCACGCGCAGGCACAAGGCTTTCGCGGGGGCAGCGTGCACGCGCGCCCACTGCACGCACCTTGGCCTCCAGGATGTGCTGACGGAAGGCGTCTGTGAGGTTGGACACGTCCCACGTGTCATTCTTGAAGCAGCGTGAGATCAGAGACTGCGCGTGCGCGCGGGTGCAGCCGTGTCAGTTACGCGTCCCGGGAGCGGGCGTGGCGGAGGATCTGGCCGCGCGTGCACGCTGCTGGCGCCGCGTGCCGCGAGCGCATGCCGTCCGCGCGCATGCCGCTTGCGCGTGCGCGCGCACGCGCGCGTGGTGGGTGGCCCACGCCCCGGCCCGAGCGGAGGAGGGGCACGCGTGCGGTCTGGCGCGGCAGCCGCGGCAGCAGCAGCGGGGCAGCGGGGCAGCGGCGGCGGCAGCAGGGGGCGCCCCGCCCACCGCGCTCGGGGAACCGCGCCCCATCAGAAAGCACGTGATGCGCAAGGCGCCACGCGACCGAATGGAATCCATCCCCCTTTTTCAAAAACGTGTACTTTCGCACACATTGATTCCACTTTTAGGTCTGGATGACAGCGAATCCAACAGAATCCATCTCGGAGAGCATTTGATGGAGCGCGCCCAGCGTCAGTCTTGCGGAAGGAATTTCGCGCGCGGCGCCGGGGCGGTTCGCCGCGACGCAGGTGCTCGCGCGCGAGCGCGTGGCGGCTCGGAAAGGCGGCACGGCGGTATTTCGCCAGCGCGTTCCGAAATGCCACCGAAGGCGCGCCGTTTGTACGCGCGCGTGCGCGCGCGCGCGCGCGCGCCGAGGCCGGCACAGCGCGTGCGTGGCGCGCGGCTCGCCGCGGCTGCGGCGAACGCACGGCTGGCGGGGGAAAAGGCGAGGTGAGGCTACGGAGCGGATGGACGCGGCGCTCTGCGACGCGGTGCGGGGTGGAGGGGGAGGGGGAGGGGGCGCCACGGGGGCGCCCGCGCGCGCGGGTCGCCGCGCGCGCATGCATAGATCTTCGCGCGCCAAGGGCGCCGCTTGCGCCTTGGCGCTGGCAATGGCAGGCAAGCCTGTGCGCCGAGGCAAACAAGGCGCTGGGAGAGACCAGCTTCTAGAAGAGGCGCATCGCGCCCTCGCTGGGCGGCGCTGCTATGCACGCCTACCGGGCGATGCGTGCCACGGCTCCTGCGCGCGTGCGGCGCAATGCGAGCGCACTTGGGCTGTTCCGCGGGCGACGCGAGCAAGCGCTGACTCGGTGCTGCGCTCTCCCCATTCCGTGCCCCCCAGCGCTGCGCCGCCTGCACAGTCTCTCGCCGTCGACGCAAGCGCGACACCAATGTGCGTGAGATGCTGCTCTTGCTACGCGCCGCTCGCACGCGCGCGCCGGGCGGGGCTCCTGTGATGACAAACCACACAATATCATTCATGCGTGTCAGCTGAATCTGCGTGATGCACAAACCTAATCTTCTCACTGAGGACCGCACCCGGCGAGGGCCATTTGTGCCGCCGCCGCCGAGAGATCAGGCGTAGATGCCCGCGCCCCGACCCGTGCAGCCGTGCTGACCCGCCCGCCTCTGGTGCGCGCTGTCCGCGCATCTGTCACCGCGCGTGTGAACCCCGCGTCGCCGGCGACGCCCCTTCCACAGATGGACGTCGACGCGTCGATATGGGGCGAGGACGAAGACACCATCGCGCTCCAGAATGAGCTTCAGGGCATGTCGGCGGAACAGATCCAACAGCGCACGCGCCTGATGGAGAACGAGATCCGCGTGCTCAAGGACGAGTCGACGCGGCTGAGCGAGGTGCAGAGCGGCATTCGCGAGCGTATCAAGGAGAACCAGGAGAAGGTGAAGCTCAACAAGCAGCTCCCGTACCTGGTCGGCAACGTCGTCGAAATCCTGGAGATGAACCCCGACGACGATGAAGAGGAGGACGGCGCCAACGTCGACCTCGATGCGCAGCGCAAGGGGAAGTGCGTGGTGCTCAAGACGAGCACTCGGCAGACCATCTTCCTGCCGGTTGTGGGGCTCGTGGACGCGAATGAGCTGAAGCCGGGGGACCTGGTCGGCGTCAACAAGGACAGCTACCTCATCCTCGACACCCTCCCCGCCGAGTACGACTCGCGTGTAAAGGCGATGGAGGTGGACGAGAAACCCACAGAGGACTACACGGACATCGGCGGGCTGGACAAGCAGATCCAGGAGCTCGTCGAGGCCATCGTTCTTCCCATGACGCACAAGGAGCGCTTCGACAAGCTCGGCATCAAGCCGCCCAAGGGTGTGCTGTGCTACGGCCCTCCGGGCACGGGCAAGACGCTCATCGCTCGCGCCTGTGCCGCACAGACAAACGCGTGCTTCTTGAAGCTCGCGGGCCCGCAGCTCGTGCAGATGTTCATTGGCGATGGCGCAAAGCTCGTGCGGGACGCGTTCACGCTGGCCAAGGAGAAGGAGCCCGCGATCATTTTCATCGATGAGATCGATGCCGTGGGCACCAAGCGCTTCGGTTCGGACACCAACGGCGACCGCGAGGTGCAGCGCACCATGCTTGAGCTGCTCAACCAGCTGGACGGATTCTCCAGCGACGTCAGCGTGAAGATCATCGCGGCTACCAACCGAGCGGACATCCTGGACCCCGCGCTCATGCGGTCGGGCCGCCTCGACCGCAAGATCGAGTTCCCGCACCCCAACGAAAGCGCGCGCGCGCAGATCCTGCGGATTCACTCGCGCAAGATGAACGTCAACGCCGACGTCAACTACGAGGAGCTGGGCCGGTCGACGGACGACTTCAACGCCGCGCAGCTGAAGGCCGTGTGCGTGGAGGCGGGCATGCTCGCGCTGCGCCGCGACGGCACGGAGGTCAACCACGAGGACTTCGTCGAGGGCATTGTGCAGGTGCAGGCGAAGAAGAAGGGTGCGTCGCGTGCGCAGCAGCTGCGCGCGCGCCGATGCTGCGCGTGATGCCTGTGGTCGCCGACGTCCGCTGACAAACGCGCTGGGCCGCGCCGCCCACCGCTGCTGCGCAGCCACGCACTCCTACTACGCCTAGCTCGGAGGCGCCTCACGCGCATCGCCGCCGCTGTTTAATAAACCATCAGTATGATACACGCACGATGTGTGAAACTGTAGGACAGCTCAAGAAGTGCCTTTGCATTGCTGTCTCTAGCTGCTCGCGTCAGCCTCGAAGGTCACTCTCTCGGTGACCCACGCCCCTTGGCACAAGCCGAAGTCTCTCCGCTTCAGCACGAATGTGTACGTCGCGGGCGGCACGTTTGCCTTCGCGTGCGGCAATACGCGGGCCACGACGGTCGCGCGCGCCGCCTCCCCCTGTCCCACCTCCTCGCATGACAGCACCTCGTAATTCAGCAGGTCGCGGAGGTGGGGCAGCTCACTCATCTTGCCCATGAAATGGTCTAAGTGGTACAGGCTCGAACTCTTGCCAAGGAAGTAGCGGGAGAGCTCCATGCCTCCCGCCCCCTCACAGAAACTTCTCGCCCAATCGGCAGAGAGAGACACAGAAAGTGAGGGTGGGAGGGAGGGAAGGAGGGAGAGAGCAGCAGCAGCGGCGACAGCAGCGTCCACAAGCATAGTGCGCATGTCATGTGAGCACGAGCGCGGGCGCAGGCGCGGGCGCGGGCGCAGGCGCAGGCGCGGGCGTTGGCGCACACACCTGTACAGGGTCGTGATGCCGTGATTCGCGAACGGCTCGTTGTTGTTGCGCATCGCATCGAGCTGCACGCACACGGCTTGCTCAGCACTGAGCTCGGTAGATGGGCCAACGAGCGGGTCGGCGCAGTTCTGCGGGTTGCGGAGTTCGTCGGGCAGGCCTCCGGGCACGAGCGACGCGCGGGCGGCGCGTGGCGGCCGCTGCGCCGAACCACCAACCCCGCGCCGCGCTGCCACCGCCGCAGCCGTCGCCGCTCGGGCCTGGGCCGACGCCGCCGCCATCGATGCCCCGGGCTGCCGCGGTGCAGGCACTGGCGCAGCCGGGGCGGGCGCTCGAGTGGTGCGTCGCGCTAGCACACGCCTTCACATCCAAAAACCAGAGAGATGCGGAGGCAGGAGAGCGGGAAAGCACGCGTCCCAGGGGAGCACGGCTCCTCCACGGCCACCACCCCCAGGTGGGGAGGGGCTTGGCGGTGCAGCGCTCGCCTGGCCGCGACATGCGCGCTGGCGTGTCGCCTCTTTCAAACGGCATATGATACACTTACTGGCTCGCGGCCGGCACGCACGGGCGCGGCGGCGGCAGCGAATGGCGACGGGGCGCCCCCCTCGCCCGCCCCGGGGCATGCACCTGCTTGCGCGCGCGCGCGCCTCGCCGGGCATCCGCTCCAGCGTCGGTGGCCCGGCCCGGGAGCTCATTATGCCCTGGGCATCGCGATGTCGCGCAACGCCCAGAAGCCCAACACGTCCTCGTCGTCCACGTCCGCCTGCAGAGCGAGGAAGTGCAGCCCACCCACCTCGGCTTTCGCGTCTGCCCAATCGCGCGCCTCCTTGTCCGCCGCGGCGTCGTTGCGCGGCCACGTCGCATATCGGTAGCGCGTGGACACGCCCGCCTCCATCACCAGCGTCGCGCGAGAATCGTCCGCCTGCAGGGCCACCACCTCCAGCCCGCACGTCCACGCTGCCACGGCAGCCGCGCGCCGCGAGAGCGCGACCACGCCCGGCACGCTGGCGTTCATGTCCAGCCCCAGCTCGTCGGCGACGGCCTCCACGTCGATGGTGTCCCCGAACAGCGACCCGCCGCGCACGGACTTCGACTCCTCGATGAGCTCCCCAAGCTCCAGCTCCACGAACGCCCACTGCGAGCCCGCCAGTTCCTGGGGCAGGTCCTCGAGTGGGCCCTGCTCCGGCGCCATGAGCGGCGGGGCATTCGCCTGGAAGCCCGGGTGCACGGAGTACACGGTGTCGTAGCGCTCGTCGAGCCAGCTGATGAGCTCGGCGCACCGCCGCGACGGCACGGGCTTGATGCCCAAATCCTTGAGCGCGCGCGAGATGATGGTGTTCATCTGCGTGCGGAAGAAGCGCACCTTGGTCGGCATCACGCCGCCGTTCGCCTCGTCGGCGACGCGCTGCAGCGCGGACTTCAGGTTGGCGCTGTTCACCTTGTTGTTGGCGAAGTACTCGGCGTGCTGCACCGCACCCGTCTCGTCGCACACCAGCAGCTCCCACACCTTCTTGCCGCGCTCGTCGAGCATCGGCCGCGAGCAGAAGTCCAGCTGCCACGTATCGGCCGGCGCGGGCGGGCCGGCCGCCTCCAGCGCGGCGCCGTCGGCATCCGGCGCGGCGCCGGCGTCGGTGGTCGCCTGCGTGGACGCGGCCGCTGCGATCACCCCCCTGCCCCTCACCCTCCCGACCCGAGGTCCAGCGCGCCCCNGCACGCAAGAGTCTCCTCGATGGCGGCCTCGGCACCGCTCACAAGCACACCCACCCCCCGCCAAAAAAAAACGCGGATTTGATCGCCGCGTGCCGACCCCCGAGGGGAACCCCGTGTCGAAACGCACCCGCGCAAAACCGCGGAAGGCGCTTTCGCTCGCGCTTTCGCGCGCCTCGGCCCCGGCGGGGTCCCGCGCCCCGCAAACGGATGACGCGCGCGCGCGCGCGCGGCTAGGTTTTCGGCATGCGCGCAGCGGGGCAGCGGCCGCGATCGCGCGGCGCGAGCGCGGGAGCGCGCGCGCGAGCGCTGTTTTCAGGTGCGTGTGTACGTGCGTGTGCCTGTTTTCGTGTGCGCGGTTCCGCGTTTTCGTGCGTGTGTGTGTGTGTTCGTGTGTGTGCGTGTGGGGGGAGTGTTTTCGTGTGTGTGTGTGGGTGGGTGTGGGTGTGAGTGTGCATGTGATTTCGCCTCTTGGTGCCGAAAAGTTCCGCGAGGCTCCTCGCGGTGCGCGCGCGGCGTATTCGCTTCTTTGTTTTTTCGTGCCAGGTGCGCTCGCGCCGTCGCCGCCTCTTGCTTGGCCCGAAAACGATCCTGTGCTGCGTTGTGGGCGCGCGGCGGCAGCCCCGCGCGCGCTTGTTGGCGTGATAGTCCGGGCGCAACACCGCCTGCCAGGCATGCGTGATGTCGTTAGCGTCGAGATGGCACGCAGGCACACCCTCAAGGAGACACAAGAAGGCGCCTCCATAGAGAACCTTTGCGGTGTTAGAGAGCGACGCAAGGCGAGGAGGAGTACCACGAGGCGTGGGTGGACGACGACGCTGACTTCCTGTATTGGTTGGACGTTATAGCAGAGCGTGAGGACGCCGATGCGCTTAGCCGAAGGTCGCCACACTCCATTTATAGAGTCCAAAAGGTGTCGTGAACGCTGTTTCATGGCGATGGTCTGGGTGGACGAGAACCTGGTGATATCCGCTCCAAAGGTCAATGGCGGAGAGGACGGAGGCTCCCTGGAGGTGGTGGATGCACTCTTCGATAGTCGGAATAGGATATCGGTTCTTGATGGTCTGGGCGTTGAGTCGTACGTACGCAAGGCACATTCTGATCTTGTCCCGCTCGACCTTCATGAGGATCGGAGCTGAGTAGTCTTTCATTTTGGATTTTTTAGATTCACCTCGCGCGGGCGGGCCGCCGATCCGCGGCCCCCTTTGGGTTTTGAATTTTGATTTTTTGGGGTAAAGTTGTAGGGTTCATCGACGATGACGCCGATCGCGCCGGTGGCGATGCAGAAGATTGAGCGCGGTGCTGGGATCTGATCCGCCCCGTCGCCGCGCGGGGGCGCCGGCGGATTCCGCGGGGGCGAAACGCGCCTACCGGGCGTTCGCGCGGGTGCGCGCCGGTACGGCGTTTCGGCGGGCGGCGCGCGCGAAATCGAAAGCGGGTTCTGCGCGTCGGCGGGATCGCAGGGCGCTGCGCGCGCGCGCGC
>RQSC01000908.1:0-26083 GCA_013416795.1 Prasinococcaceae sp. CCMP 1430
CGGGGGGGGGCCGCGTCGGACGTGGCGCTGGGCCTGCGGGCGCGAACGCTGCTCGCGGCGCTGATGTCGGCGGCGTCCGACGTGCACACGCAGCGCGACGCGCTCGCGGAGCTCAGGACGGTCTGCGCCGAGGCGGGGTCGCCCGCAGTCGGGCTGGTTGCGCTGCTGGGCTCCGCAGGCAACGCAGGCCACGCCGCCGCCGCCGAGGCGGGCCTACTCGACGTGGTCATCGCGAGCTTCGGTGGAGCCCGCAGCGCCGTCGACGGCACTGCAGCCATCAGCAGCGCGTCGATGTCGTACGGCATCCAGACGGAGGCGCTCGCCCTCGCGCGCGAGCTCGTCGAGCGCTGCTGCGCGGGTGCGAGCGCGAGCGCTCGAGATGCGCGCCGCCGCTCAGAGGACGCTTTCGTCAAGGCGAAGTCCGAGGTGGTGCAAGCCAGCGCGCTCCAGTGCGCGCTCGCCGCGCTACGCGCCGAGGCAGAGGCCATATCGGGTGGCGCTGGCATCGTGGTAGACGCCGCCGTTACCGCCGCCGCCTCCGCCGCCGCCGCCGCCGCCGCCGCCGCGGACGGTGCTGCCGGGGCGGCAGAGGCCGCGCACGCCCGCGACGTGACGGCGCTCTCCGAACACGCTACCAAATTCGCGGGGAAGCTCGCCATTCGCTACGCGCGCGCCAAGACTGGCGCGCTGCAGGGCGCCATCCTCGAGAGCCTCGGCGCGCTGGCCGCGCTCTTCGGCGGCGCGCTCGAGAAGGAGCGCTCAAAGTGGCTGCCGGGGGGAAACCTCGTCGAGGGCCTCGTGTGCAAGTGCGTGAGCGTGGCGCGCGCGCAGCTCGCGCTGCTGCAGCAGCGGGCCTCCGGCGCGGGCAGTGGCGCGGGTGCCCGCCGCGGCGGCACAGACGCGGGCTCGCGCGGGGCTTCGTCCGGTGACAAGTACGCGCCGCGCGTGATGGCGGGCGCGCTGCGCGCGCTGGACCTCTGCCTGCGGCGGCCCGGCGCGGCGTCCGCCATCGACGAGCGCGGCGCCTCGGATCTGTGGGAATGCGTTACGCGCACGCTGCAGCTCGGCGACGATGGGGAGAAGACCGGACACGCCACGACGCGCGCGGCGGTCGCCCTGCTCGCGCACCACGCCGGCACGGTCCTGTTTGCGCCCATCCTGGCGGATGCCGCCTCGCTGCGCCCCATGTACGCGCTGCTGCAGGCGCTCGGAAAGCACAACGACCAAGGCGTTCGCGGCCTGTCTGGGCCCGCGCTCGAGGCCTTCCTTCAGACGCTGGCGAGGGGCATGCTGTCCGACGGCGCGGGCGCGGCCAGCGCCGTCCACGAGGAGCTCTATCGCGAGATGGTGGGCAGCGCGCGCGGAGTGCTCGGTCCCAGCGGCTCCGCCGAGAGCAGGCAGAGCGTGGCGTCGGCGGTGCGCTGCGTCGGCGCGCTGGCGGCGCCCACCGCGAGGTTTTTTGGGCCAGAGCGGGCGCAGGCAGAGCTGCAAGGCATGCTCGCCATGCTGCTGCCGCACGCGGCGGCGGCGCAGATCCGAGCCCTCGATTTCGCAGAGGACGCCATCGGCATGTCGTGCGCGCTGCTTCGAGCCTTCGCGCTGCTTGCGGCGGCCATCGAGACGCTCGACAGCTCCGCTGTCGCGGCGTTCGCAGACGTGCTCTCGGCGACGCTCGTGTATTTGCCCGACATGTATCGCAAGCAGCGCGCGAGATTCTACGCGGCCGTGGCCGCGTTGCTGCAGGCGCTGTTTGCTGCCGAGGGCGATCGTCACGCCGCCGTTGCGGCCGCCGTCATGAACACGCTCGCGCGGCGGTCCATCGATCTCGCGCTGCTCCCTGCATCCGCAGATTCTGGAAGTGCAGCGCCCATCGCCCTGGTGGATGCGCGCGCTGTGGGCGAGGGCGAGGAGGACTGGTGGCTCGACGCCGAAAGCGGAAGTCCCGGGGTCGCCCTCGCGGCGTACACGCGCGGAGCGTTGTCGCGGCCGATGCGATCTGACTACGCCGGGCTGTGGGTCGCACTCGCGTCCGGGAGCGTACCGCCTCCCGAGGCGGTCGGAACGCGTGACGAGGCGAGGCATGTATATGCGGGCGCCTGCGCCGCCACCTCCGGCGCATCTGGTCATGACTCGACGAGCGCTGGCCCGGACGGCACAGGGCATTGGCACAGCACCGCCTCCGCTGCCGTCTTGTACTTTTGCGAGGCCGCGCTCGACGTGATGGAGGCGCTCGACCTTCGCTACACGGAGCGCATAGGCAGCGATGCCCTGCTGCCCAGCGCCGGCGTCGACAAGGACGGCGCCTCGCACGACCTCGTGTCGGGCGTTGCCCTCGCCGCCTCAAATCCTGGGGACATGGCGCGCTTCCTCGCGCTCACGAGCCTTCTGCGCGAGGTTGTGGAGCGGCTGCCTTACCACCATGCGGCGGCATGGGTGCCTGAGACCGTCCGGCGCTGCATCGCGCTGGCCGAACAGTACCCCCTGCTTTCGGGCTTTTACAAGCTGCTTGAGGTCGCGAGCGTTGTGTGTCGGGCTGAAATGAGCAGCGGGGGGGGCCCATGCACAGCGTCCGGCAACGAGATCGGGAGCACGAGCGGCGAGCGCACAGTGGGCCACTGCATGGACGTTGATGGCGCAGAGGACGGCCTCGGCGAGTCTGTGCGCTCGTCCGACAATGGCCTCGGCGATGCGCGCGTGATGCTGACGTCGTACCTGCCCCTCGTGGCGTCCCGCGCGCGACGGTACCCAGACCTTGAGCTCAAGACAAGCTGCTTGCGCTGCGCGTTGGTGGGCGTGCCTGCTATGGTCCATGCGCGTGAGGCGGCCTGCACGCTCATTGAGGGCTTTAGCGTGGTCGCTGAGCATGCCCCGCTGTCTGCGCCTGTGCTCGCAGCGCTCGAGAGATGGAACCGGGTGCGGCCCTCGACGCTGTTGCCCAACCTGCCGCGAATCGTCAGGGCCATGACGCGCGCTCTTGGCATTGACAAGGCGTACGCCCACAGCGCTGCCCAGGACCGCGCGCTGCGCTTTCTTGGATCCATCGGCGGCCTGGTGCACACCGCCGTCGCCGATGGGGACGGCGCCCTCGGCGCTCCGTGGACGTCGCCTGGAAGGGCGGGGTCGCTGGGTTGCGTCGGCGAGGTGCACGGTGGAGCGGGCGCGTCTGAGCTCTTCGATCCGGTCGAGCGGCCCGTGAGTATGCCCCTCGGCAGCGTGGACCCTTACAGACATGTCGGTGTACCGCTCGACGCCCTCGCCGGCAATGTTACGCGCCTCTCCCTGCATGCGGTGGATCCCGCAGTGCGACTGGCCGCCCGCGAGGCGCTGCACGCGTTGGTGTCTTTCGCCGTTGGTGCCGGGGTTGAGCTCATCGGCCGCGGTAGCGTGAGCTCGCGCGGGCGTGACGGGGGCGGTCACGGAACCGGAGCCGACTTTGAACGTGCTGCCTCCGAGCGCATGGACGGCTTCTACAGACAGGTCATGCCCGCTGTGCTGGAGCTTGCAGCGAGCGGCGACAGCGCTTCGAGCGTCATGTTCGGCGACCTCTCCTATCAGCTTGTGCACTGGTTTACCTCCAATCGTGACAGAGATAATCCGGAGAGCATTGCCATCCTCGACGCCATTCTCGATGGGATGTGCCACGAGTCCAGCGTGCCCATACGGGAGCGCAGTACAGCGCTCGTCGAAGAGTTCATGAGGTGGTACGTCGCATGATTCGCGCTGTTGAGAGCGTGTGCCCGTGCGTGCGTGGTCGCCCCTGCTGCGTGCACACACGCGGCACTTGCATGAGCGCGTGCCTTCTCCTGGAAGCCGCGCCCTGTAGTCACCCGGTGACCATGCCACTGATCACGCTGCAACCCTTGTGGTGCACTCTGTATCGTCGCCCCCCGCCATTGGCGCGAACCCCACCTTCGAACGCGCCCACTGCCAGGTCTATCAAACACACGGCGTCCGAGGAGCTCGCGCGGGTTAACGCCGACGAGCTGCTGCGCCGGCTTCAGCTTCGGCTTTCCGATCCGAGCGTGCTACGTCGCGTTGGGGCCTGCCTTGCGTTGCGTCGCCTGTACGGAGTGTTGCGCTCGCAGCGCGCTCTGCTGGATCGATTCTTGCTTGACTTCTTCCCCCACGCGATGACCGCACTTGCGATGGCCGCGGAGAGCAGCACCAGCACTAGCCTGGGCGAGGGCAATTCGGAGCACTCGCACAGCGCAGTTGAGGAGGCGCAGCAGGCCCTTCATGTCGTGACTGAGCTATGCAAGCACCACCAGAGCGTCTTTCGCGAGTCCAAGGCAGAGCGCGGTAGGCTTACGTGCACCGCGGACGTTGTTGCGTGGGTATGGACCCACACTTGGAAGACTCAGCGCGTGGTGCGCAAGGCCGCCATGCGCACGTTCTGCGGGCTGCTGCGGGGACGCGCGCAGTCGAATGGTGAGGACGAGCGCGCGGCGATTTTGAGGTGGGTGGGAAACAACGCGAGTCTTGTGAAGAGCACGATCGATGCCGTCGCCCTTTCGGCATCGCAGAGTGCTATTGAGGACCTCGACGTGCGCGGACAGTCGGACGCGGACATGCGACGCGTGCTATCGCACGTGCGTGCCATACAGGCCGCCCTCAACTGGCACGAATGGGCGCTCAAGAAGCGCGTCGTTTCCGTGGCAGAGTTGTCACACGGCGAGGCCGGCGCTGGTGGCCAATGCGACGGCCCGGGCGCGCGCTGCGTGCGTGCGGCATCGGGTGCGGTGGCGAGACTATGCCTCATCAACGCCAATGATCTGCCCCAGGAGGTCGAGAGCGCCCTCGCACCGAGGCTGCGCTCGCACGTCGTCTCGAGCTCTCCCTTCAGCCCGCACCTTGCTGAGCTCCTCAGCGAGGGCGTCGACCTTCTCATGGACCTGCAGCGATTCCTGCTTGCACTGCCGGACACACGCGACGGAACGCTCGCGCTGGTTGGCGATTGCGCGTCTGCGAGCGTCTGTGCCGCGCTCGCCGCGTGCGTCCTGTCGCCCAACGACGTCGGCCTCAGCGCGGCGGACACCAAAGGCAGGGACAACGCAAAAGTTCAAACAGTCAGGATCGTGGCGAAGCGCGCCATCTGGGCACGCGCAGCGAGGGGCGGTGGTGGTGGTGGCGGCGGCGACGGCATGGGTGGAGATGGCCTGGCACCGGCAGGTCAGTGCGCGCTGCTCGAGGGCATTGGCAAGGCAATGCGCTGGTACTTGAAACACCCCATCGCGAGCGTCCCGGGGCTTACCGCCGCTATCACCGAGCGTGGCACGGCGAGCAGTCGCGCGCTTGGCGCGGTTGAGCTGGCCGTGGCCGGCCTGCGCGCGATGGACAAGGCAAATGTGCTTGCGGCACTCTGCGGCGAGGTGTTCTGCGAGACGCTTCCGCCCGAACTGTTGCGGTGCGCACAGGCTGCGGCAGGGGCCAGCTCGTCGCCGCTCCTGCGCCTCGCTGGGGGTATGTTCGAGCTGGCGCTTGCGCTCGACAGCACCCGCAGACATGGCGTTTTCCTCAGCCTTCTCAGCGATAGCGACCCCGCTTCTGCGCGCTTGTACGGCGCATGCAAAAAGTCGGTCGACAAATGGGTGGCGTTTAGCAGCGAGAGCATCGTCGCGTTGCTCTTCATCAGGGCGCCCGCGAGCACCGTCGCGCGCTCCCTGCTTGTTGAGAGCCTGGCAGAGGCCTGCAGCATGCCACGAGCTTCCTTGGACGGGATGACGACGTCGGGTTCGGATGCTGCGCCTTTAGCCCTGTCGCTATCGCAGAAGCTCGGGGTCGGGCAGGCGGCCCAGCTGGCCGCACGCGCGGCGAAACACGTACGCGAGCTTTCGAAAAATGAAGCGTGGCTCGACGAGCCCGGCATGCTATCACATGTGACGCCTTGGGTGCGGCAGCGCCGACTCTTTTTGCAGGTGATTGACCCCCTCATCAAGCTCGACGAGCGCTCTACGCTCTCAGAAAGCTCCCCCTCCCATGACTTCATCGTGGGCGAGTTCACCGCGTGCGTGCGTGCGCAGCAGCACAACCGCCTCTGCTGCGCAGGGAATGCGACGCGTCTCGCGGGCGAGTCGGAATCGACGAATGACGGAAACGAGGACATCCCCGCGCACGCCCAGGCTGAGCTCATCTCGCTCCAGGCTGATGCCATGGCGCTGCTCCCCGCCTTCGTGCGATCGGCATGGGCAGACCATGGCGGCGCAGGCAGCCTTTCGAGTCCGGGTGGCCGTGGCAGAGAGGGCGATAGAGACCAACTGATGAAGGCGATCCGCGACGTGCTTACTCTTGACCTACCGTTGGAGCGCTCAGCGGAACACTGGCGTGAGCGCGAGTGCTCGCCGCAATACATGCGCATGGGCCGCCTCGTTGGCGGGCTGCTAGCGAGCGCGCGCGCAGCCTTGGAGGTTGGCGCTGACGCCGCTGTCCTCAGAGTGCTTCTGAGATCGCCGCTCCTGCGCGACCCCAAGCATGTGCTCGCGCCCGCAGTGGACGAGGCGATGGAGGAGTGGGCGCAGGCCGTCGCCGCGACTGCCGCCGGCGTTGGCGGGCTCGCGGGAGCCTCACAAGGGCTCCCTGGCAGCCCGGGCGAGAGTGTCCGCGGGCCCGTCGCGGATGCGCTGGGGCTCTCCAAACTGCCACGTGCCGTGGCGAGCATCCTGGAGATGTGCCGCTCTCTCTTTCTCGATGACGATGCGGCCCACGAGGGCGATCTGCGCTGCGTCAGCGACAGGCTACTCCCTCGCATCATCTCCAAGTGCGATCCTGCGGCGCGCGCAGTGATCCTTCACGCGTTCCTCGATCGTTTGCTCGCTGCCATCGATGCCGCTGCAAGGGTCGGCCCGCAAGGACGTACGGACGAGGCTGAGCGTGCGCTGCTCACGGCGGGCGCCTGCGCGTGGGGCATACTTGGCGAGCTTCTTTTCGGCCTCACAACTGATGCGGTCAAGGAGCACGCGCCCTCCTTCAGCACAAAGGTGGTCGTGCAGAAAGCGGAGAGGGCGATGAAGCACACGCCGACGCATGACTCGAACGAGGGCGCCGTCGCGGAGTGCTCTGCGAGAGCCTTTGCCGCGCTTGCGCGCGCATTCGTGTGCCTGAACATCGCTAGCACAAGCGTTGATGGATTGGTGACAGAGCGGCTTATCGACAGGCTCAGGCCTTCGGGGGGCGACTTCCAGGCGTTCGCCACTGCTGCGTCTCAACCGAGCGTTGTTCTCTCGTTGCCTGTCGAGATGGCTGAATCCAACTCCTTGCAGCGCCGAAGGGCGCATCTGCGCGCGTCGTGGGGTGCTACGGCTGTGGCTGCAGCGGACACGGCCGCAGACGCCCCGCCGCATGCCTGGATGCGCTCGTCAGTCGTGTCACAGGCGCTCGCAGTGTCGCAGCTCAACACGCTCGCGGCGCTACCGCGCAACGAGGGAGGGCGCGCCGCTGGAGGCGGGCGGCCCAAGGGCAGCACGACAGCGACTATTTCGGCGAGCGTCGGGGCAGCCAGCCCGAGTGCGCTCACGCTTGAGCTCACGCAGGGCGACGGCGGTATGAATGCAGGTGCGACCGTCTCCGGCAGGGGCATTCCCGCAGCTGTGGCGGCTGCAGGTGTGCTGGACGAGCGCGATGACGACGACGAGCTCGACGGCCACCCCGTTGCGCGCGCGCTACGTTTGATCGTCGAGCGTATGGCGTCTCGCGACAGCCCCGAGGCGGGAGGTGGCGAGTCGCCCAGGCCTCGGTGGATTGCGTCGATGACCGAGGTCATGGATGCACCCGCCACGCCCCTGCACACTCGCCTGCTCATGGCGAAGGCCTTTCTTTGCGCGCCTGGAGTGGTGACGAGGTACAGCCGGTGGGTCTTCGGCCCATGCGCGCGCGCAGTGTTGTCGACGACGTCCGCGGCCGCGGGCGCGGAGGGCGAGAGCGCCAGTGGTCTGCACCTGAATTATCTTGTGCGCGACTGCCTTGTTGCGGCCGTCGCATGGCTGGAAGCTATTGGAACGGCTAAGCTGCTGCGCTCCGAGCCCGGCTCGAGCGAGGAAGCCCGCAAACTCGTGATCTTTGCCTGCCGCTCCGCATGGTCCTCCAAATGCAGCACCTATCGCACGCTGCGTGACACTATCGTGCTCCTGCGGCCTCTCGTGCGTGCGTGGGCTGTGGAGCTCGGTCTGGGGCCCGACCTCGCGCTGGGGCACTTTGGTGCAGCCGCGGTGGCAGACGAGCGCGCGGCAGCAGAAATCAACCCAAACGGTGCCTCCGGCCACAGCGAGCGTGAGAGTGCTCTGCACCACACGCTTGCTGGCCTCCATGTGCTGGGCATGCTTGCCCAGAGCGGGGCGCCGTGTGCTGGGCAAGAGGCTGATTGGGAGGGCGTGTGGCCGCGCCTGCTGGATTTCGTTGGCTCGCGGCGCAAACGTGTTCGGCAACTCGCCGCTGAGACGCTCGGCGTATGTCTGGCTACGCTGCACTGCCGCGTCCCGCGGAGTGGCGCGTACGCGCGCTTGCTCGAGCAGACGCGGCAGCGATACGCGCACTTGCTGCTTGACGGCGGGTCGGCCAGCAGGCGTGCGAGTGGGCGTGCCAGCACAGCCGACGCTTTCAGCAGTGGATCTGCTGCCCCGACCGCTCTGCCCGAGGGTGAGACGGTACTGGCTATCGATGCGACCGCCGCGCATCACTGTATGGTGATCGACAAGACGCTTGAGCAGGCGCTGGCCGACCGCGCGCGCAGTGTGCATGGCGAGGCGCGGCTCGCTGCCCTGCGAGCTCTTCGCGCGCGCGCGTCTTTTGGGGTCAAAGGCGGCTGCGCGACGACCGGACGAGAGCTGTTGCTGGACTCGCTCATGCCGACCCTTCGTCTAGTCTTGGACAAGCACGACCCTCCGGCGCAGCTTCTTGCGGTTCAGCTTCTCAGCCATCTGCTGCCGTACCTTTTTGACGCCGGCACGAGCGATGCGCAGCGCCAGCGCACGGAGCGCGCGCGCGCCGAGTTGCTCGCGCTCTTGCGCCTGCGGTTTGCGTCACACTCGGACGAGGCCTGCCGGAGCGAGTACCACGCCATGCTCATGGCCGCGGCCGCAGGGGAGGGCATCGCGCCCCTCCAAGGCGAGGTGCGCGTGCATCTGCTCGGTGCCCTGACGGACCCCTCGCATAGGCTGCGCACCGCGGCCGCCAACTGGCTGCACGAGCACCTCCCGCCCGAAGCGCCACAACGCCTCGCCTGGCTGCTCGAGGCGGCTGCATGTGCTGAGGTGGCAGCGTCCGCGCCGTGTGTCGCCGCAACGCTCATGGTGCAGCTGGGTCGCGACTCGCCCACGTGGGACGACACGTCGGCCTATGCTCGCAAGCAACTTGCGAACGCGACGTTCGGCGAGGGCAGGGTATTTCAAGGAGGAACCGACGTTGGAGGGGCCGCAGAGTCTTTGCCTCTGACGCCCATGTTTTCGTCCCTCCCGAGGTCGATGCTGCCGGAGTCAGCGCACCCAAGCGAGGCAGATGTGGCAGGTATGTTCAGCGCGGGCGCGAGCAGTGCCTGCATGCACATGGACGCGCATTGGACGAACGTTGCCGGTGTTAACCCGCGGCGCGCCCGCGCTGTGCGCATCCTGTGTTGCCTCTCGTTGGGCCGCCTGCCGGCACGACGCTCACTCGATGCGACATTGGCGTCGGCGTCGCAGGCTCACAACGGGCGCGACCCGGCTGGGTGCTTGCCACACAGGCTCGTGGCGGCGCGGGAGGCTTCACGCAGCTGACGTCAGCCTCGCTGGTGCCTATGTCGATGACGCTGAGCCAGATGCCCTCAGCCGAGTACGCGGGAGGGCGAAACTCCCTCCTCGCGGAGGTTTCGGGCGCGAGCGGTGTCAGCGCATCGACTTTGGGGTCGCTTGCGGGTGCGACAAAGCGCTCGCGCCTGGCCATGCGGCGCCCGTTGGCGATGTCGTCCTTCGTGCCGATGCTGGAAGGTGCGCGAGCGTCGTCTCTGCGAAAGCAGAGGCTGAACGCCGAGCGCCGTGAACAGGACGCGCGGGCCAACGCGGTGCCAATGTTCAGGGAGTACAGGCCCGGTGAGCTGGTCGACATTCAGATCTCCCCCCGTGATCTGTTCGCTCCGCTCGCGCGCGTTGCTGCGGCGGACGCGGAGGTCGCCATTGTTTTGCTGAAGCCTATACTGGCAGCCACGCGCGATGACGAGGGGGCGCGGGCAGAGTGGGCGCGCTGCGAGGTAGCGTTTGCAGCAATGTTGGAGTCCTCTGCGGGCTCACCCGCGCCTGTTGCTCTAGTGCATGCCGCCGCGATCGATTGCTGTGAAGCGCGCCAACCGCTGCGCATTGGGCACGATGCGCTCGCCGCTGCGAGCACTCCTGCGGGCCTGGCCGCCGGTGCCGCACAAATCATCGAGGAGCTGCTCATCACGTCTCCAGATACAGCGAAGTCGAACAAAAGGCACCGGAGTGGAGGCGTGCGGAATGCGGAGCGAGGTACGCTCGTAGCTGGTCTGGCGGAGCGCCTTTCCTTGCTGGCGCTTGCTCATGTTTTGCGACAGCCCCTTGCTGACATTTCATAGGCGCGGATGCCACCGCGAGCGTCACATCCCTGGCCCCCTCGCCCGAGGCGGCACGCCCGCTGTGGATGTGCCTGAGCCGTTTGTACATGGACCTGTGCGAGGATGAGAGCGCCGCCGGCTGCCTCGTCTCGGGTGGAATAGCCTCGATGACTGCGACGCTGAGGGCGCTTTGTGCGCGTGCTGCGGGCGATCCCATGGCGGTGCGCAAAGCCGTCGAGGGTTCGCTCAAGACTCAACGCACGTCACCAGACAAGTATGATAAGGCCGAGGCCAACGTGTGGTACGACATCGACCTCGAGGCTATGCAGGCGCTCGGCGATTGGGACATGCTACTGGCGAATGTGCAGGTCGAGATTAGTGACATGATGCAGGAAGATGAGGCGGGACCTGCCGGCGACCAGCTGGCACAGAGGCACGAGGGGGCAGACCGCCACGCGGACCCAGAGGCAGCCGTTCGTGCGCAGGGGGAGGTGCGCGCTCTCCTGCACCCCGAGCGTGGGCGATTGCTGTCTATGTACGTGATTGCTGCTTCGCACAAAGGCGGCGCGGAGGCGCGCGCTCTTGTGGACCGTTGGGAGGAGCTCCAAGGAGACGCGCTCAGTCGAGAGGGCAACGAGGCCATCGGAGAGGTGCGTGGGAGAATCGCTTCTTCGCTTGCGCGCGAGCCACCTTTGTGAGTGCGGTTCGTCTTTCCCCCAGTGCTGACATGGACTGCGCGCTTTCGTACACCCTTGCGCGCCCAGGTCGAGCGCTTGGAGCTCCACGCAAGCTCTCTGGCAGCAGCCGCTCTGCAGTGCGGGCGCGAGGCGATGGTCCCGCATCTGGCCGAGACAGCACGCGCACGCGCGTGCCGTCGGCTCGCATCGCTTCACCCTCTCGCCACGCGGGCGCGCCACGCGGCACTGGCTGACCTTGAGGCGCTCAATGCGGTCGAGGCTGCCGCTGCCGTGGCCGTGCGGGTCCGCGAAAGCCTAGGGGGTGGCGGCACGACCGCCACGCTCGCCGCGGCGGCGGCAATGGAGGCTAGACGGCAAGTGTCTGCGCCCTGGCCCGACGCCGTGTGGGACGGCCCGCACGAGTGGCACGCGGCAGTGCGTGCCCGCCACGCGGCACTCCAGACAGTTGAGAAGGCCGGTGCCATCACAGGATCATTGAGTTCCAGCAAGAGCGCCCCGGCCGGTGCCTCCGCAGTCGCTGCGCGGGACATGTCAATGCGTCAAATGATGCGCGATGCCACCCGCGCAGCGCTTGACGTCGGCGAGCTTCGCACGGCGCAGGCATTCCTCGGCTCGCTGTCGCAACTCGACACAAGGATCGCCAACGCTGCGGCGAACCCTGCCGTCGCGTCCTCGGCGGAGGACAGGTTGCTGCTGAGCGCGCAATGGCAGGCAATGGAAGCCCGCGGCGCGCCGATGTGGTTCCTCCAGGAGCGCAAGAAGGGGCTCGGGTGGCTGGTGCCGAGGCTCGAGCGTATGGCAGAGAAGTGTGAGGCTCTTGCGGCCTCCCGCGGTGCTTGGAACGACGGGTCGCCTTCACGTGGGCGCTGCGAGGCGCTGCGCGCAGAGGCGGATTGTCGCATGGCGCTTGCGTCGCTTTGCCCAAACCTGACTCAGAAGGCGACGGCTGCCCCCGACACCGAGGTTCGCCACCTCCAGAAGGCCGTGCGTGCGCTCGCCCAAGCTGCAGGGGCGGGCTCAGCGACTGCGACCGCAGCCGCAAGCGATGAAGATGACAGAGGAAGCGCTCTCTTTGACCTGATCCGGGCCACAGACCTGCTTCTGTCTGCAATGGATGAGGGGTCGCGCTACACAACTGAGCAAGGGGGCGCGCGGGCTGGACAGGACAGTGCCAGCACCGCCAGCACCGCCGCTGAGCTCCGCACGCAGCTCGTGCGTGCAGTCCTGCGTGGGACCCGCTACAACGCATCGGCAGCTTCGGAGTGGATGCCTCGCGCGCTTGCCGTTCTTGCGCGCTCGTCGCGCGCGCGTGCGGCCTTCGCTGAGGGTGTGAGCGGCGTGCCGCCGGGTGCGCTCGCGCCGTGGGCCCCGCAGCTGCTAGCGAGCCTCACGAGTGGTACAGAGGACGACGCGCGCGCCGCGAGCGTCGCGCTGGACGTGGTGGCGCGTGCGCTTCCGCAGACTCTCTTCTGGCCGATGCGTGCCTCGCGCGCTGCGCTCGAAGGCAGCCCCGAGGCCGCGGCCCGCGCTGCGCCGCTCAGGGCGGCCATCGGCGAGGGCGCATGCGCCGCGCTGGAGCGGCTGGGCGCGGCGCTTGCCGATTGCGGCGCGCCACATATCCGGTGGAAAGGATACATCGAGGCGATTGAGAGCAAGCTGACGACCAACACGCCGCAGGCTCGAACGGAGGCCGCGACGCTCTGGCGCGAGGCCCGTGTGGAGCTCTTTGACTGGCCTTCGCTGACGTCGCGCGGCCACAGACGTGACTCGCGTGGGAAGGGTGGCACACGCGCGCTGTGGTGGGCGGACAAGCACGCCTCCGAGTTTGCAAGGCTCGACAAAGTATTTGGCAAAGACGGCGCTGGGCTGAGGTCGAGCGCGGTCGTCCAGAACGCGGCGAAGTTCACAGAGTACGTGAGCAAAGCCAGGCTCAGCGTTGCTCAGCTGAAGCAGACTGACGAGAGAGATGGCCGCTCCCTGTACTTCGGCACGGGGCCGTGCAGGCTCGCGGCCTTGTCTCCCGACCTGGCGGCGTACACGCGCACTCAGCTCGAGCAGCGCGGGGGGGTAGCCCTTGCCGACGCTGGCGGCGCGAACCCAGCACGCAGGACGCGCGCGTTTGGCGACGCGTTTGTGCATGTGCCAGGTCTGCATGGCTCGCCGGGGGATGCTGTCGCAGGCTCGGCGCCGGAGGGCGTGGAGATGCTTGGAGCGGCGCCCCACGCGCGTGTCTTCGGCTCGAAGCAGCTGCCTGTCATGGTGCGACTGCGCGGCTCGGACGAGCTCGAGCACGGGCGCATCGTCAAGTCTGGTGAGGACTTGCGGCTCGACGCGCGCGTGCAGCAGCTTTTGCGCGCGATGAATGTCGCACTGCGCCGCGCGCCGCGCACCGCACGGAGGAGGCTCGAGGTGCACTGCTACGATGTGACGCCGCTGGGTTCGCAGTGTGGGCTGGTTGAGGTAGTCAATGCCATCACCGTTAAGGACGCAGTGGAACGCCGCGCCAAGGCTCCGGCAGCCCCCGCCGGTGGCAGCAAGCGCCGTCGTGAAAGCTCCGCGAGCCCCGCTGTGCTCACGAGCGCGGGTGTCGTGGATTGGCATGTTGATGCAATTACGACCGCCCACAGGAAGGGCAAGCGCTCTGGCGTCGGCCTCGCGCAATCCATCCCCGCCTCGACATTGGCTTACTCGTACCTGGCCGTGCACGACACGAAGGTGATGACCGACGAACAGGCCAGGACGGTGCTGCTCGATGCCTCGTCGATGCTGCCTGCGCACGCGCTGCGGCGCGCACTTGCGGCGCGCTGCCGAGGAGTGTCGGAGGCTTGGGTGGCACTGCGCGGGAGATACGCTTCGAGCCTGGCCGCGTCGTGCATTGGCGGGTGGATCCTCGGCCTGGGCGACAGGCACATCGAGAACATCATGCTCTCCAGCGACGGGAGCGTGGTGCCCATTGACTTTGGGTACTGCTTCGGAGCCGGGGCGATGCTGCTGCCGATTCCGGAGCTCGTCCCTTTCCGGCTGACTCCCCAGATGCTTTCGCCGCTGCTTCCGCAGCACGCCGCGCGTGCCGGCTCCACGCTACACTCGGACTGCGCGGCGGTGCTGCGCGCGCTTTGCGCCGCGCGCAGACAGCTCGCGGGTGTCGCGGAGGTCTTCGTGCGCGAGCCATTGCTCGATTGGGAGACAGAAGCGCGGAAGAGCGCCCGGACGATGGGCGATGTGGTCGCCGGTCTCGAACAGGCCGGTGCGGCTGCGGGCGACGTGGCCATGCTCCCGGCTGAGGGCGGCGCGGCTGGCGAGAGCAGAGCCCACAAATACGCGAGCCTGAAGGTGGACTTGTTCAACCGCAAGCTGCAGCTCGCCCACCCCACGCACGTGCTCGCCGAGGAATTGCGCCGCAACGCTACCCTGCGCCAGCTGGAGGAGCGCTGCGGCAACGCCGACATCGTTGGCGCGCTGGAGCGCACGCTGGACGGCGGGCCGGGCTCCGCCCGCGGCAGCGTGTGGCGCGCGCTGCGAAATGCGGAGCACTGCCGCAGCGAGGAGGAGTGCGCAAAGTGCCTTCTCGACCTCGCGAGCGATGGCGCGGTGCTCGGGCGCATGTGGTCGGGATGGTCGCCCTTTGTGTGAGCGACCGCACGACATTTGTTGTAAAAGGAATACGTTGCTGTACCATTGCCTTTCGATTACACCATGCCCGGTGAGGGGTGCGTGGGCATCTCAGGGGCGAAGAGAGGGTGCGCCTCCGCTCGTCCTGCCGCCTGGAGCTGCCACACGACCAGTACCTGCGTCGCCATCCACGCGCCCACGAAGAGTGTGAGAATGCCGTTCGAGCCTCCGGTCACAACGGAGTAGACGCCCAAGGCGGAGACCGCACACGCGATGGGGGCAGCGACATAGCACGTCCAGCGTGCAGCGCGCTGGGCGGGCAACCCGCGCATGAGCAGAGCGCTCGCGAGCACGCGCCCGCCGTCGAGTGGGTACGCGGGGAGGAGGTTGAAGCACAGCAGCGACACCTGACATTTCGATCCGCGCCGAGAAAGGCGGCGCGGCCAATCCCGTCAGCGCTGCGCAGCGGTCGAGGCGCGAGCGCAGGGCAGGCGGGCAACGTGGGCGCCGCTGCTGAAAGTGCGCGTACCTGCATCACGACTCCGCCGGCCAACCAGTTGCAAAGGAGGTTGTCCCAGCCAGCGACGTCGCGCAGCTGCACGCTCGCGCCACCGCAGGCGAGCTGCAGCAGCAGCAGGAAGCCGGCCATCGGAACGTGCGTCGCCGGCCCTGCGAGGGCGACTTTGAGCCTCGCAGCGTGGCCCGCGCCGTTCGTGTCGCACTCGGCGAGGCCGCCGAGGGGCCAAAGGGTGATTCGCCGACAGCTCCCGCCGACGCGGCGCGCCATAGCTGTGCGGCACGGGGGCGCGAGGAGCCGAGCGTGAGCAACCGGACGCAAGCGCAAGCGCGCGCTTGCACGGCGCGCGCTCCCAGTGCTGAGCGAGATCGCGTGCACGTACCGGCATGGCCTAGCTCGTGGATGAGCACGGTCGCGAACAGCGTGATGCCGAGAAGCAGGCCGAGCACAAAGCCCGCCGGGCCACCCGCGATCGCGTACGCCACCGCCTCAAGCGCGACCACGGCTGGCAGCAGGAGATGCACGTAAAGGTCAGCGCCACCGACCGCGCCTGCGCGCGCGACCCACCGCTCTGCGCCCGCGGGCAGCGATGCGTCCGACGCGCCCCCGCTGCTGCCCTGCTCGCCGCGCGAAAAGAGGTTGGTCCCGGCCGTGTGCGCAGACGCGGCACCCTCGCCCATGGCGCAGGCCGCTCCCCCACCAGGCGCGTGGATTGCACCGCAGCGCTCGCAGGGCGCGCAGTGTGCCGCCCCCAGAAGCCCGCATACCTGATGGTACATCGCCATGCATGGCCGCGCGCCGCCGGCGCTGCGGGAAAAACGGCGCCAGCTCAGCAGCGACGATGCATGCGCATGCGGGTGCCACACCACCGCGCGCTGCGGCGGCGGCAGGAGGGAAGAGGGGGGAGGAGAGGGCCGAGAAATGGCCCTCCCACGGCGCGGGGGGCGCGCCGCGCACCGCGGCGCGGCAGCGGCCGCGGCCGCGCTGCTCACAGCGGCGCGTGGGACGCGTGCACTCGACAACGGCTTAGCGCGCACGCCGCAGATGGGCTACAACACGTGGAACGACTATAGGTGCAAGGACATCAACGCTACCAACATCGCCGCCGTCGCCGACGCGATGGTCAGCAATGGCCTCAGGGACGCAGGTGCGCGCGGGAGGGATCGTGTCTCTCGGCGAGCGGCGCGTGCGCACGCGGCCGTGCCGGGTGCTGACAGCGCGCGCCAACGCGGGTGACGCGCGGCCGTGGCCGCAGGCTACCAGTACGTGAACGTCGATGACTGCTGGGCGGTGACGCGCGACCCGCACACGTACGAGCTCGTGCCGGATCCGCAGGCCTTCCCCGAGGGCATCAAGGCCGTCGCCGACTATGTGCACTCGAAGGGGCTGCGCTTTGGCATCTACACTGATCGCGGGTACAAGACCTGCGCAGGGAGGCCCGCGTCGTCCGGCTGGGAGGGCGTGGATGCCGCCACGTTCGCCTCGTGGGGCGTCGACTACCTGAAGGAGGTAGGCGCGCCACAGCGTGCGCGAGTGCACGGCGGATGAGTTTGCGCACGCCATCTTAAACGTGAGGCTGACGCTCGCGGCGCGCGCCGCCCTCGGCGCAGGACTCGTGCAATGCGGACAGCGTCAACCACGAGGTGGCCTTCGCCGACTACGGACGCATGCGCGACGCGCTCAACGCGACGGGTCGCCCCATACTGTTCTCGCTTTGCGGCTGGCACGACTGGTACTCACCAGTGGGCGCCGCGCTCGGAAACAGCTGGCGCATCAGCGGCGACGTCAACAAATGGCCAAGTGTCTACGCTTCCGCCATGATCAACGCCGAGCTCAGCGCCAACGCCGGTCCTGGCGCCTGGAACGACCCTGTGCGTGTGCTGGCGCGCGCGCGCGCGCGGCGCATATGAGGTCTTGCGCGCGCCGGCGCGTCGGTCCGGGCGCGCGAGCGACAGAAGGGACACAGGCGAGAAGACAGAGAAAAACAGATTCGCTCGCATAGAGGGGCGCGCGGCCTGTGGCGACACGTGGCTCGTCGCCTCGAACGCTCCTGACCCTGCGCGCCGCGGCACGCGCGCGGGTGCGCGGGCGCTTGGTGCCCACGACAGGACATGCTCGTGGGATCTTCCCCTGCAGCCGCAATGTACAATACGCAGGAGCAGAGCCGGACGCAGTTTTCGCTCTGGGCGGCGATGGCAGCTCCTCTGCTCATCGGATCGAACGTCATCGGCCTCACGAAGTACGACCTCGAAACATACACTAATGCAGAGGTCATCGCCGTGAACCAGGACGCGCTCGGGGAGCAGGCGACCATCATCAAGGACAACTGCCCCGAGCGCACCTTGGAGCAGCTGCAGGCGTGGCGTGACCCCGCCCGCTCTCTCGACGAGCTCGTAGCGGGCTCCGGTGGGGTTCCCGAGTGCACGCAGGTGTGGGCGAAGCCGCTGTCGGACGGATCAGCCGCGTTGGTGCTGATTAATTGGAGTGGGCCGTCGACAGTGGTCGAGTGCGACGACGCGTGCGTGCGCGCCGCGGGCGTCGACGCAGGCACGGTCAGCGCATACGATCTTTGGGAGCACCGGGACCTCGGTGTGATGGACACCGTGAAGGTGCCGGTCGGCGCCGACGGCGCGTCGGCGATGGTCCGCGTATCGAGCGCCGCAGGCGTCGCGAGGTTTGCGCAGGGCGCTGTGCCGCGCGGCGCGCTGAGCGCCGCTGTAAGGTGAGCGCCGCGTGTGCGCAGCTTATTGATTTCCCGCGAGAGCGCGCGCACGGCGTCGACGCCCCTCGCTCGGAGAGTCCGCGCGGCGCGACCTGCGTGCCTGCTGCGCCGTTTGGCGGACCCCGTTTGGCGCCGCGTCTGTAATTATTGCACACGGCCCGCTGCGCACTTGGTGCGTCCTTATGGGGGCATGTTTGTGTGTACCCGTTTGCGGGCCAGCAAAGGGGGGCGGGGGCTAGTGCTACGTAGGGGGTGCTGCTCTGCTGCCCGAACTACCACGTCGCTAGCAAGAAGAAATACGTAGCTAGCGCTAAGACCACTTGGCCAACGAACTCTCGGTCAAGTCTCACGACGCCAGCGATCACGACGCAGGGCGGGGATCGCAGAGCTGCTCCGCGCAAATCCGCAAGCTGCGCGTGCGCTTCCAGCGAAGCAAAACGAGCGCTCGCGAGGCTGGCAGCTTGGCGCGTCGTTGGCGGTGCGATCACCGCGCCGCGCGCGCTTCCGTCCGAGCGCATCGTCGAGCCTGCCAAGGCAAGAGCAGGTACCTTTTGTCCCCTGGAGAATACTGAAGGCGAGTGCGAGGACGAGCGCGCGCTCCCGGACTCAGGGTGTTGTTGTGAATCACAATGATTGGTCGCCTCTCTTGCCCCTGACCCGGAACTTCCTGCGGAATATGGCGCCAAACGCGCTGGCGACAGCGGCGCCGGCGAGCGCGCCGTCGGTGACACCCCCCCGCCGCCGCCAGAGTTTTCGCTCCATCCGTTCGAGCGCGTGCTTCCGTGCTCAGGCGCACCGGGCCGGGTGATCGCAGTGTAACGCTGGATCACCATCGGCTGGTCTAGACACGATGCAAGCTCACCAGCGGCGTCGCTCACCTCCACGCCGGCCCTCAGCAGTGCGGAGAGAGCCACCAAATCAATGACGCCCCAGCCGCTGACCACGAACAATTGCGACGGCGACATACCCACGAAAAGAACAGAGTAGAGCCCGAAGATGGCGAGAGCGACTGCGCCGAACACGAAGATGGTCAGGAAAGGGGAGGTGAGCTCCGATATCTGCTGGCACGCGGTCGTGGCGGTATGGAGCCACTCATGCGCTCGCGGCAGCGCGATGCTGCCTCCTTCGAGAGCCATGCGGAGCTCATGTTGCTGCGCGGAGAGGGCGCGGCAGGCGCCCCCGAACTTGGCCAGTGGCACCATCCACGCGTACGAGCGCGCAATGTGAAGCACAAACGGCACGCCCTCAGAGAGTATGTTGGACCAGCACCCGTCCTCGCGCGAGATGAAAGGCTCGAGGCTCCACGCCATGTGGTGCACGAAGGCGGTCACGCGTGCGCCTCGGTCGAGCCAGCCGTACTCGTACGCAGCCGCGTGCAGGATGTACCCCCCCGCGCCCAACACGGCAAGGCAGAGGAGGTGCCGCCGGGCCAGCGCCAGCGTGCGCTGCCGGGCTTGCTCAGCCGCGCACAGTCGCGCGCCGGTGCGATTGAAGCCGTCGCCGATGATCTTGTGTGGTGCGCCCGCCCTGGCCGCCCTCAAGTTGCGATCGCGTGACGAGCTGGCGGTCCCGGCATCCTGCTGCAGCCCTGCTCGCTGGCGGCGCTCGCACCAACCCATGGCGAGCTCTCCGATCTGGCGCATGTCGTGTCTCAGTGGCGCGAGGAGCATGAAGCACAACGCCGCGGTCGAGACAATGAACCAAAGAGTGCACATGGCGATGAACGTCAGATCTTGGCGCGAGAGGTCGAGATCCTCAAAGGGCCGATCGTGCCCGTCATTTGCGTCCTCGGATTGTCGACTACTGCCGCGCGGCAGCAACGGCGCTGGCGGCAGGAACATCGCCTTGCGCGCCGCGACACGTTCGATGCGCCGGGCGGTGGCAGCAGTGCACTCTTCTCGCAAGACGACAGCTTCGCGCTCGAGCTCCAGCTCTGCAACCGATTTCACGAGCCACAGTTTCCTGGTGGCCTCGATCTCGGCGGCGACCGCTTCCTCTGTCTCGAGTGCCCGCGCGCACACGTGCCTCTCCCAGGCGGCCGTGGCCGCGCGCTTGAGCGCTGAAGTATCGTTCACGTATGCGGACAGCGCCGCGCGCACGCCTCCAAATTCCAGCAGCAGGTCGGCAGCGGACGGCAACTCCGACACGTGGCGATTCTCCGTAATTATGCTCAGCCGTGCGAAGTGTGGGGGCAGCTGTACGCCGAAGAAGTGCACGCTGCGCGCAGTGGCGACCGCGGCACCCCGGCTGGTCGGGGCGCACGCGTCGTTGACAGTGTCGTCCGTGTCGAGTAGAAAGTCATGCACAACGGGCGCGAGCCTCTCCGCGCCCGCGCCCAAGGGGGCGCTGGCACGACCCTCGCCGCCAGCCTGGTCCCAGGCGCTGGGGCACTCGTCAATCACAGCCTCGCGCAGAATGCCATCCACGAGGAGGAGCACGCGCCCCAGGTCGAGCAGGGCGAGCAGCGCCAAGAACATGGCAGCGCATCGCCGGCGCGCCGACGCGACGGGCGTTGCGTCCAGAGCGCTCACCAGCCCCCACTCATCCCCCGCCTGCTGTGCGGGCGACGCCATCTTCCAGCGCCGGGTGGCGCCGCACGCGCGAGCGGCGAGCGGCGAGCCCCCCACTTGCTCGCTCGCGCGCGCTGTGCCGCAAGTGCCGCGGACTTTCCCGCGCGCGCCGAAAATGCCCCCGCCGCATTATTATTGCCGGTGAAAGACGAACCTTCATCAATTTGAAGGCGCGAGTGTTAGAGTGCGCTTGCGGAGCATGGCATGGTACAGTACAAAAAATTGGACTAGGACTACAGGAGAGCAGGGTGACGGGTGCTAATGGGCGCAGCGCCGCAAGTGCTCTGTGCTGCACTGCCGAGGTGCGCCCGAGCGCCGTCCGAGCCACCTCCGGAGCGCCGCGCGGCGCCCTCGCAGGATCTCGGCGGGCGCACCGCGTCAGATCCACTGCCCCTCTTCGCTCTGCTCTCCACCCCCACCAGCGCGGGACGCAGCCCCATCCCCTGCGGGGTCGGCGCCGGCCGCGTCCGCGCCAGCGGCAGCGCCCCGCTCGGCGTCCGCGGCGCCGAGCACCTCGAGAACGACCTTGCCGCCGGCCTTTCCGATGGCTGCGTTGAGCTCGGCCACGGTTTTGACGTACTTGGCGATCACCTGCGCTGGCGCGAGCGGACGGGGTCAGTGCACGCCCTCGCGCCCTTTCGCGGGCGCAGGCATGTGACGGCAGGCACGCGACGGCGGGCAGGCTCGTGCGCAGCACAAGGCCGGCGCGCACGCGCAATCCTCGCCCGTCCCGCGAGGGTGGGCAGGCTCGGCGGGGCCGGCGGTCGCGCAATCCCGCGCGTGCATCCCTCCGCACCTGCTCGTTTTCGCTGATGGCGTCTTTGAAGTCGGCGTCGTCCGGCGCGTCTCGCAGGGCTTCGGCGAGCTCACGCTGCGAGCGCCGCAGGTGGCGCAGCGCCGTCAGGAGGCGATCGCGCTCCGCCTCGAGCGGCGCAGACGCAGGCTCGGCCATGCTCGCCCGCCCTCTGCCCTCCTCTGCCTCCTTTTGCCGCCCACGGCTCGGCTTCTCGCGCCTTCACGCGCCCCTCACTCACAGCGGCCTGCGATCGCCAGCGCCCGCGCCGGCGCCTGCGACGGGCCTGGTGCGCGCCGCCCCCTCAACGCAGCTCGGGCGGCAGCTCAAAGCGACAAGGGCACCACCGGGACGGGGCGTGGGGTGCGGTGGAGCGAGGCGGTGCTGCGGCGGGCTGTGGCACACGTCGCGCCGCGAGCGAACAGCGCGCGCCCGGAGCGCAGCACACGCTCGCGGATCTGATACCAGGGTGCTCGCGGCGAAAGCGGGCGCGAGCCCGGAGAGCCACGGGGCTGGAAGTGGCGTGAATGCGCGGGCGAGACCGGGGAGAGAGGGAGAGGGCCGGCTGCTGCGCAGCGGCGGACGCGCAGCGGCTGACATACACGCGCTCGGGGCTGCGGCCGGGCTGTCGAGGTTGTCCTTTCCTCCCCGCACCCCCTGGTCGGCCTCTGAGGGACCCGCGCAACCTCCGCAATCTCGCCCCCATCGGATGCGCCCTGCGCGCGCAGCGCGCGAGGCCAGCGGCGCGATCACCAATGCCGCACATTACCCAACACGCCGCAGCGCCGTGCGCGCGGGCCGCTCGCCTCGCAGCACCCGCGCTTGCCACGGGCATCCGCCTCACTGCCACTCCGGCACCTTGCTCATGATGTTCTCGTCCTCCTCCCTGAGCACGTTGTCGATGAGGCCGTAGTCGACGGCCTCGTCGGGCGTGAGGTACAGCGAGCGCGACATGTCCTTGTCCAGCACCTCGGCGGTCTTGCCGCAGTTCTTGCCCATAATGTCGCAGTACTCGTCCTTGATCTTGCGCAGCTCCAGACGCTTGATCTGGATGTCGGTCGCCTGCAGGTTTGTGAACTGCTGGATGGGCTGCTTGAGCATGATGGAGCTCGACGGCAGCGCCGAGCGGCAGCCCTTCTTGCCGCTCGACAGCAGCAGCGCCGCCTCACCCCAGGCGTTGCCCACGCACAGCGTGTGGACGGGCGGCTTCACGTACTGAATGGTGTCGTAGATGGCGAACGCCTCCGCCTCGTAGCCGAGCTTCTCGCCCTTCTTGGTCGTGCCGGTCGAGTTGATGTACAGGTAGATGGGCTTGTTGGGGTCGTCGTACTGGAGGTACAGCAGCTCCGCGAGGATGAGCTCGGTGACCGAGGGCACGAGCGTCATGCCAATGTACACGATGCGCTCCTTGAATAGGAACGACGGCAGGTCGGGCGGCGCCTGCTCGTTGGCCGCGCCCGAGAGCTGCGGCAGCACGGCGGCGGCGACGCGGTGCGGCCGTACACGCCCGTGGCGGAGACGCCGGCGGAGGAGGGGGAGGGGGAGGACGGCGGCGGCGGCGACCGCGCGGGCAGCTTCACGCTGCTCGTGAAGCGGTACGCGGCGTGGGGCGACCCGCGGCACGCGCACTCCTACCGCCCGGCCGGCGCGGTGTCCAACCACGTCTTCGGCCTCGTGCCGGGCGTCGACAGCCTCGAGTTCAAGCACGTGCCCGGAAACGTGAAGCTGCCGTACGCGCACCCGTGCGGCGCGAGGGGCTTCCGCACGGCGGCGGGCGAGCGCGTGCGCACGATCACGATGGTGGCCGTCGGCGTGGGGGTCGCGCCCATGGCGCAGGCGCTGCGCGAGATGCTCGACGACGGCGCCGACGACGACACGCGCGTCGTGCTGCTCTACGGCAACCGCAGCGTGCGCGACATCCTGCTGCGCGACACGCTCGACGAGTGGGAAGAGCGCCACCCGGAGCGCTTCAAAGTGGTGCACCACATCGGCTCCAGATTCGGTGCGCACTCGCGCGCCGCCAAGTCGCGCCCCGCTCTCGCCCCCTCCCTCCCTCCTTCCTCGCGCGTGGGCATGCCCTCTGACCGCTCCGACCTCCCACCCACCAACACACGCCCCGTGCACACGCGCACATCCTCGCGCGCCGCGGCCGCCGCCCGGCAGGCTACAACGTCCACATGCACTTCGACGACTGCCCGAAGGACTGCGGCAAGCCGTGCAAGAGGCGCCGCGTGCCGGTCCCAGAGGGCTTCGACACGCTGCGCGAGGACAGGCGCGAATTCAGCTGGGTAAACGAGGACACAATACGGAGGCACGCGTTCCCACCGGCGTGCGACACCAAGGTCTTCGTGTGCGGCCTCCCGTCGGTGTACGACAAGCTCTGCGGCCCGCGCGGCGCGCCGCTCGCGCAGGGCTCTGCGCTAGCCAACCTGGGCTACACGGACGACATGATCCTCAAGTTCTAGTCGCGTACACGGCCCTTCTCGACCGCTAACAAGCCTCTCAGGCACGTAATAATTGACGGGCGCACGCACGCACGCGCAGGCATGCGCACGCGGGCGCGCGGGGCCACGGGCGGCGCCGGCGCGTGCGACAACGGCACAGCAACAACGACAATATACATGGGCGGCGGTCGCCGTCGGGCCCTATTGGGCGAGCGCCTCGCGCACGCCCTTGGCCTTCTCCTTGAGAATGTCGAGCGCCTGCGACACGAGCTCGGCGGGCGTGAGCGCTCCGGTGCTCTCCACGGAGAATATGAAATGGTCGCGGCGCTGGCCCATGCGCACGTGCGACGCCCCGGGCTCCTCGCGCAGGCAGTTGCGGGACATCGTGCACTTGCGCGCGTCGAGCACCACCGCACGGCGGTGGCCTTTGCCGCAGGGCTCCGTCCCGAAGAGGCCCGGATCGCCGTCCTTCACGAGCTTGTCCGCGTCCTGGCGTACGGCGCGGGCGCCGAGTCAGCACTCGCCGAAGAACGCACGCGGCCACGCGCTCGCCCAAAATCGCGCTCGCGCGCGCATGCCTCAGGGAGTGACATGGCATCCTTGCCAGCACCGGCCATAGCGTCGGCGGGTTCATCGCTTTCGCGTCGCCGACGGCGGGAGAGGCTCATCTGAGGCCTTGTCGCTTCATCACAGGCAGCGCACCCGCACTCATCACCAACCACACACGCGTGCACACACTCACGCCCCACCACCCTCACCGCATGTGCTCACCTCGTCTAGCACCTCCCCGACTATTTCCACTTCGGGTAGCAGCCGATAGAACGCCGTCGCCACCGGCGAGAACTTGGCGTGGTCCTTGCCCACGCCCTTGACTGCGAGCGCCTCGAGCTCGATCCCCTGCCCGGGGCGCAACTTGGCCAGCAGGATGCCATCGCTCACCGGGCCAGGCGGCCGTCCGTCAGACTCGGGGTTCTGCATGCGTCCAGCGCGGCCGTGCGCATGTGCGCGGATTGGGGGGTGGGGCGTGCGCGCGTGTCAGCCACGCGCACGTCGCAAAGCATTTGAGGCGGCCCGTTCGGGCTTGTCGCGGACGCCGCCGACGCGGAGAGTCCGCGCACGCACCTGTATGGCACTAAATTGCGTGAAGCGCTTCAATGCAGCGACCGGCTCTCCGTTTTCGTCAAGTGGCCACATGGATCCCTCGTTCCGCCACTCGAAGTCCCCGCTGGTGACCTTCTTCGTCACGGTCGCGCCCGTCGCTTCGCCGCGAGCGGGGCGAGGGACAGACACGTCTAGCTTGAACATGATCGAGTTGTTCTCGTCGTACTTTCCCTGCGCGCACGAGACAGAGGGCGCCAGCGAGCGAGCGGAGGAGCCGAGGAAAGCGTGGCGTGTCAGCACCTGTGGTGCGGAGCCGAGCGCACAACCTCGCGCTCGCCCAAAATCGCGCTCGCGCGCGCATGCCTCAGGGAGTGACATGGCATCCTTGCCAGCACCGGCCATAGCGTCGGCGGGTTCATCGCTTTCGCGTCGCCGACGGCGGGAGAGGCTCATCTGAGGCCTTGTCGCTTCATCACAGGCAGCACGCGCGCTGGCATGCAGGCGCGGCAGCGCGCACCTTGGTTTCCACGAACTCGTAGTTGCGCGGGTCGGCGCGCAGCGGCACGAGGCCCAGCCTGTGGCTGAGGACTTCGTCGGGGATGACGCTGGTGTTGTCCTTGATGAACACGTACTCGATGGCCATGGTAGGCACCTCGGCGATGAGCACGCGGCGGAGCGCGTTCGCGAAGGACGCGTCCACGCCCACCAAGTCGAACTCCATCTCGTCTCCCTCGGCGCGCACCACGCGCACGTCCAAGTCGCGCTCGAATGCCTTCAGGTCGAGCGCATTGTCGACGCCTACTGACGCGAGCGAGCCGGCCGAGGTGAGCGGGTGGCAGCCCGTCTGGATGTCCGCGCCAACGCTCGTGGAGGTGCGCAGCCTCTCGAGGTGCGCGGGCAGCTCGTCCGCGGCCGCAGCGTCCTTGGCGGCCTTCGTGGCCGTCTTGTCGGCCTTCTTGGCACGCGCCATCGCCGCGCCGTGCGCGCTCTGTAACCCCCTTCCGCCCACTACTGCCACCCTCTTCCCACCCCACCCGACCCCAGACCTACCGGCCCGGCCCGGCCGCGCTCGCGCGCCCGCCCGCCCGCGCG
>RQSC01000908.1:26398-65338 GCA_013416795.1 Prasinococcaceae sp. CCMP 1430
GGGCGGCGCGCGAGCGGCGCGCGGGGCCGCCTCCGACCCCCCCCCCCACACAGCCGCGGCCGCGCGAGATGGCGTCCTCGGTGGACGCCACGCCGTGCGAGCTCTCGTCGGTGTCCTTCGGGATGTACTCGCCGGAGGAGGTGCGCGCCATCTCCGTGACGGAGGTGGACTCGCCCATCATGTTCGACAACCTCAACAACCCGCTGCCCGGCGGCCTCTACGACCCGGCGATGGGGCCCATCGACCAGATGGGCCGCTGCGTGACGTGCGGCAACCCCCAGCGCACCTGCCCGGGCCACTTCGGCCACATCGAGCTGCCCGTGCCCGTGTACAACCCGCTGCAGTTCGACGGCCTCACCAAGCTGATGCAGGCCACGTGCGAGCACTGCCACCACTTCCGCCTCCAGCCCGCGCAGACGGCGCGCTTCGTGAGGCGCTTCGAGGCGCTCGCGCGCGGCGACGTCGTCGGCTCCCTCGACACCGTGGAGGCGGCCGCCGCGGGCGACGTCGGCTCCGACGCCGCGGGTGACGGAGACGACGACGAGAGCATGAGCGAGGGCGACTGCGACGGTGGGAGCGACGAAGCGCAGGGCAAGAAGAGGTCCGCGCACGCCCCGCGCTCAAAGCTGGTCCACGACCAGTACCTCGCGCTCGTGGGCTCCTTCCTGCGGCTGTGTGCGAGCGGCCAGAAGTGCGGCTACTGCGGCCGCTTCAACGCCAAGGTGAAGCGCGAGGGCGCGAACAAGCTCTTCGTGAAGCCGGTCTCCGAGAAACAGGCGCGCGCGAACGCCATGCTGTCAGCGAAGGGCGACACCGCCGCCCCCGCTGAGCCCGCCGAGCCCGTGAGCAAACCTGCCGACGGCTCCGAGACCCCAGACTCGGACGCCGACGGCTCGGACTCGGACGTGGATGTGCTCGTCGAGGTCGGGGCGAACTCGGACAAGCAGGACGCCGAGGAGGCTGCAACCGCCGAGGCGAAGGCGGCCGAGGCGACGAAGGTGGTCGCCGACAGCGGCACGAAGTTCCTCACCGCCGACGTGGTGAGGGACCATGTGGCCAAGGTGTGGCGCTACGACAACCGCGCGGCGCGGCACGTGTGGGGCGGCGGCGGTGGCGGGGTCAGCGGGGCCACGGGAAGCGGCGCGCACGCGTACTTCGTGGAGGCGCTGCTCGTTGCGCCTAACCGCTTCCGCCCGCCGTCGCAGATGGGCGATCTCATGTTCGAGCACCCCATGAACACGGCCCTGAAGGCCTGCCTGGAGGCCTGCCTGCGCGTGCGCGACGTCGGGCGCGCGCTGGCCGGCCAAAATGAAGGCGGCGGAGAGGATGCGAACGACGACGAGGATGGCGCTGAGGGCGCCGAGCGGCGCCCGAAACCAACCAATCAGATGTGGATTGGGTGCTGGCAGCAGCTGCAGGTCGCAGTGAGCGCCGTGCTGGACAGCGACGGCGCGGAGAGCGCGGGCGTGCGGCAGGTGCTCGAGAAGAAGGAGGGCCTCTTCCGCAAAAACATGATGGGCAAGCGCGTCAACTTTGCCGCGCGCTCGGTCATTTCGCCCGATCCCCTGATTGCGCCCAACGAGATCGGCGTGCCCGTGTACGTCGCGGAGGGCCTCACGTACCCAGAGCGGGTCGGCGCGCATAACGCAGAGTACCTGCGCGCTGCTGTCATCAATGGTCCGCGCCACTACCCTGGTGCAACGGTCGTTGAGGACGCCAAGGGCCACACGGTCGACCTCTCGCGCCTCAGTCGCGAGCGCCGCACGAACCTCGCCAAGACACTGCTCACGGTCACGCAGGAGCGGCGAGGTGGAAGTGTCTCGACGCCGTTCGCCAAGGTGGTGCATCGCCATCTGCGCGACGGCGACATGATGCTTGTGAATAGGCAGCCGACCCTGCATCGACCCTCGCTGATGGCGCACCGTGCACGCGTGCTGCGAGGGCAGCGCACCATTCGCATGCACTACTCCAACTGCTCGTCCTACAACGCCGACTTCGACGGCGACGAGATCAACCTGCACTTGCCGCAGGACGAGCTCGCGCGTGCCGAGGCGTCGGAGGTTGTCAATGCCGACGAGCAGTACATCGTTCCGACGTCTGGCGGGCCCATCCGCGGCCTCATCCAGGACCACGTCGTCATGTCGGTCGCCCTCACACGCCGTGACACCATCCTGGACGCCGAGCGCTTCCAGATGCTGCTGTACTACGCTTGTGGCAGCGCGCCGCCTACAGACTATGGCGATGACAGGGGAAAGGTTCGCGAAACGGAGGAAGAGCAACTTCAGATACCAGAGCCTGCTTTCCTCAAGCCGCGGCGGCTCTGGACAGGAAAGCAGCTGTTGTCCTCGGTGCTGGCACACTGCGCACGGGGGCGCGCGCCCATGAATGTTGAGGCGGGAGCCAAGCTGAGCGGCGCTCTTTGGGGGGACGCGCACGAGGGGCGCGTCGTCGTGCGCAACGGACAATTGGTTACAGGCGTGTGCGACAAGGCCATATACGGACGTGGCGGTATTGTGCACGCCTTCCAGGAGCTGTACGGCTGTGCGGCAGCTGGGAGGCTGCTGCATGCCTTCTCTAAGCTCTTCACGAACATGCTGATGTGGAAGGGCTTCAGTTGCGGCATGGAGGATCTTAGCCTCACGCCCGAGCACGAGGATGCGCGCTCGCGCGAGCTCTTGACCAGCGTGAGCGCCGGCGAGGGTGTCGCTCGCGACATGCTTGACAAGGCTGGCAAGGCGCACATGCTCCCTCGCGTGGATCGCACCGAGGCGGGCAAGCTCAACGCACCGCTGGCGCACGCGCTCGGGGCGCACGTGCGCTCAGTCGCGTCCGCCGAGGTCGCGCTTGACATGCACATGACCGGTGCGCTCGCGCCCGTGAGCAGCGCGGCCATCAAGGCCTGCCTGCCGCACGGTGCGTCGCGGCCCTTTCCCGACAATCAGATGGCCATGATGACGTCGTCTGGCGCGAAGGGGTCAATGGTGAACTCGTCGCAGATCTCTGTACTGCTAGGGCAGCAGGAGCTGGAGGGGAGGCGTCCGCCGCGCATGGCGAGTGGCAAGACGCTGCCGTGCTTCGCGCGCTTCGACCCTGGCGCACGAGCGGGCGGATTCGTCGGGGACCGCTTCCTGTCTGGCCTGCGCCCCCCCGAGTACGTCTTTCACGCAATGGCCGGGCGCGAGGGTCTCGTCGACACGACCGTCAAGACGTCGCGCTCCGGCTACCTGCAGAGGTGTCTCATCAAGTGCCTCGAGGGTCTGCGTGTCTCGTACGATTATTCCGTGCGCGATCAGGACGGCAGCCTGGTCCAGTTCCGCTACGGCGAGGACGGCGTGGATCCGACCGCTTGCGCGTACCTCTCTGCGAAGCACCTTAGCTTTGTGGCGCAGAACGCGGAGGCCTACGCGGAGGCGATCGGCCCCGATGCCACGCCGCCGAGTGCCGCTGCGGATGCGGAGGCACGCAGCAAGGTGCGCGCGGAGCGCGCGGCGGCGCGCGACAGCGCGCGCGCACCGCTGCTGGGGGAGCGGTCTCCCGCCGAGGCGCTTGGCATTACCTCGGAGGCATTTTCGTCAGGCTTGGACGACTACGTCGCGAGCAATCCGGACGGGCTGCTCGAGGCGGAGGCGATCACCAGCAAGAAGAAGAAGAAGAAGGGCGCCAAGACCGCGGAGAGGGCGACGAGGAAGGCGCTTTCGCGCGAGGCGATGCTGGCAATCGCCGAGGCCAAGTACATGCGAAGCCTCGCACCGCCAGGAGAGGCGGTCGGCGTCATCGCGTCGCAGTCCATAGGCGAGCCATCGACGCAGATGACGCTCAACACATTCCATTTCGCCGGCCGCGGCGAGGCGAATGTCACGATGGGCATCCCGCGCCTGCGCGAGATCTTCATGAGTGCGAGCGCGTCCATCGGCCTGCCGGTGATGACCATCCCGATGCGCTCGGACGTGTCCGAGGCGGAGGCGAAGCGGGTCGCAGCGCGCCTCAGCAGGCTCGCGCTCGCGAGCGTGTGCGATGGCGTGGACGTGAGCGAGTCTTTCGAGTCGGAGGGCTTCGGCGCCTCGGTCTCGCGCATGCGGCGTTGCTCGGTGACGCTGCGGCTGCGGCCGCGGCGGCGCTGGCCGCGCGAGGCAGCGCTCTCGTGGGAGCTGATCGAGCGCGCGGTTCGTGGCGACTTTGTGCGACAGCTGCTGATGCTGGTCAAGAAGGAGCTCAAGGCGGCCGACGGCAGCGCTCGCATCGTGGCCTCGGCACGCGCTGACGCCGACGCGATGGGGACTGCAGCTGCCAACGCGGGGGGCGACGACGCGCGAAGAAAGGAACGCGCGGCAGCGGCGAAGCGCGCGCGCAAACGCGAGCGCGACGGCGACGACGGCGATCTCGACGACGTTGACGAGGACGAGCTCGATGCGACCGAGGCCCGCGCTCGTGGTCGCGGCCGCGAGACGGCTGCGTACGACGGCCGCGACGCTGAGGACGCCGCCGCTGAGCGCGAAGCGGAGGCTGCCGCGCGCTCCCGAGCGGGCGCAGGCGGCGGCAGCAGCGATACCGAAAGCGTCGAGGAGGATGGCAACGCCCCCGAGGGTGCCAAGCGGCGTGGCACTGGCGAGGCGGAGCTTGAGCGCCAGGCCACCGTCACTCTCGATGGGAGCGATGGTCCCTCGCCGACAGCGACTGTCACCTTTACCATTCCAGCGGAGGCCTCGCGCATCCTGTTGCTGCCGCTCGCTCAGCAGGCAGCGGTTGGCGCGGCTGTGCGCGCCACGCCGGGCATCTCGCGCGCTTTCGCGGTGGTGGGAAAGGGCGCCGACGCAGGCAGCATCAAGCTGCAGACGGACGGCGTCAACTTCTCCGCAGCTTGGCATCTGGCAGCCGTGGGCGCCGAAGTGGACGCCGTGACCTCGAACGACATCGCGGCGATGCTCCGCGTGTACGGCGTGGAAGCCGCCCGCGCGACGCTCGTGAACGAGGTCAGCGGCGTGTTCGGTGCCTACGGCATTGGCGTCGATCCGCGCCACCTGGGGCTCGTCGCGGACTACATGACGTTTGAGGGCGACTACCGCGCGTGCTCCCGCTTGGGCATCCGCTCGTGTACCTCGCCAATGACGAAGATGTCCTTCGAGACGGCCATGACCTTCGTGCGCGATGCCGCCCTGCGCGGCGAAGAGGACACGCTTAAGTCGCCCTCCTCGCGCATTATCGTGGGCCGCCCCGTGGGCACGGGCACGGGCATGTGCTCGCTGAGGTATGACGTGGAGGCCGCTTGCGCCATGGCCACCGCTGAGGCCCGTTGAGGAGCAGTGCCTCGCGACCTCGCCACCATCGCGCCTCCTTTGAGCCGCGAGTGCGTGGCGGCGTTTGTAAACATAATTATCATTCGACCAGGCACGTGTGGTTGCTACTGCGTGGCACATGCGGCGACGGAGCTTGCGTGTCGCTCGTCGATCGACGCGTGATTGCGTGTATTCGCACGGACTCTACATGACACCAGCAGCGCGCGCGAGTGTGCCTGACGGTGCCGCGGGCATGCACCGTCAAACGCGCGGTGCGGCGCCCAGCCCTTATGCAGAGAGTACATCGGCAACTTTCGCGCCTCAAGCAATCAGGCGCGAGCGCTCGTCGAGCTCGGTTCTCTTTGCCTCGGCGTCCGCGCCGAGGCGTGCGGCGACGGCCGCACCGAGCACCAGGATGAAAAGCGACAACATGCCGAGAATGGTCTTGTTTGTACAGCGCGCCCCACCATCTGGGCACGCAGTGAAGCCCTGTTTCTCCTGCACGCCCATTGCCATCGCCAGGAGGCCGCCGAAGTACGCAAAGAGCGCCACGGCGCGGTGAAAAGGCACCGCACGGGCCTTCGCCTCGGCAGTGAACCCCAGCGCGTCGCCGACGACGAACGCACCGATGCCGTACACAGCCGCCCCGAGCGTCGCCGCCGCCGCGGCGATGCCCACCCAGCTGTGAGCAGAGTACAAGGGCGGGTGGGCCGAGGGTTCCCAGCCTGGTGCGTGTGCGCCGTGGTTGCGGAAGATGCCGATGAGGCCAACGACCGCGAACACGACCGCCAACGAGTTGAACAGCGCGTGCGCTCTCTTCGCTTTGGCGTGCGTGTACCCAGCGCCGCGTTCCCACGTCGCCCACGCCAGCACGCCCTCACTCATGGCCACAGCGTACGCGAACACCATGAAGATCAGGTGCACATTGAACGGCGGCACCTTGACCCCCCCGTGCTCCTCGGCCAGCCCGCCCGTGCGCACGGCGAGCGCTAGCGCGCAGCCGGCCGCGCCGGCGGAGCACACGCGCGCGACGAGCGCCGCGNCAATGCAGCTGTGCCTCGACGTGCAGATCCCCGTAGCCTTCGGCGGGGTCGGCGGCGGGCGCTGTGGCCCCGCACAAGCAGCCCGCACACGGGTCGCGCATTATTTGGGGGCGCGGGAGCTGCGGGCGCGGCGGGCGCGCGCTCAGGCGCGGGCGCACTCTGCCTTGGCTACGTCTTCCCTTCCTCTCTAGCTAGCAGGTGATTGGCTTGAAGGCGTTGATGCCGTCGGCCGCCGTCGAGAGCATGAGCCCCACGCACTGCGGGTGCCAGCGCACTTCCTTAATGTTGGTCTGCCCCTGGTGCACGAACAGCAGCTGCGGGGGAAGGTCATCAGGCGCGTCCGCCTGCTCCGTGCTGGCGGCCATGGCAGCCTCGGCCTCGGTGTCGCGCTCCAGCGAGAGGTCCCAGACGGTGAGCGTGTTGTCAGCGGCGGCGGCCGACAGCATCGCTGCCTCCCAGGGCGACCATCCCACGCTCGTGATGGGCGCCCGGTGGTGCGCAAAGTTGGCCACGAAGGCGCCGTCGGAGAACGAGCGCAGGTCCCACACGCGCAAGCGCCCATCGTCGCCGCCCGACGCGAGCATGGGCGTCGCCAGTGGCGACCAGCTGATTACGTTGACGTCGTCGTCGTGCGCTGCCACCGACAGAGCGGGCTTGGCACGCTGCCGCACGTCCCATATCTTAATGCTTCTGTCGGCGGAGCAGGACGCGAACACGCCGTTCTCACACGGCGACCACTGCAGGTCCTCTACCGACGCCTGGTGACCCACGAAGCCGCTGCCGCCACTCGCGGCGTCGTTAGCCTCCATCGCCCACCCTCCTCCCTCGCGCGGCTCCCACAGGTGCAGGCCGCCGTTGCAATCGCCCGTGAGCAGCCTGCCCACCACAGTGGGCGCCCAGTCCATGGCGTAGCCCTCGACGCCGTGGCCCTTGTACACAGCCAGCGGCGGCAGCGCAATGGTCTTCGCCTTGTGGCCCTCGAGGCCACCCTCACGCGTGGTGGGCTCGCCGGCGTCGGCCTCGACAGCTTCGACGGCAGGCGTGACGTCGAAGACCTGCACGTAGCCCGTATCTCCCCATGCGGCCACGATGCCCGACATCTGTGGCATGGCGCGCACGCGGTTCACGCCGCCCGCGTGCGGCACCGCGCGAGCTGAGAGCCGCGGCGCCTTCCCGTTGCCCCTGCCGCCGCCCGCGCCCGACGCCTCCGCCATCTCATCGTCAGTGTCGTCGTCGGAGCTCTCCTCCTCGCTGTCGTCCTCGTCGGCGTCTCCCTCCGCGCGGCGCCGCGTCGACGCCACGTTGGAGAGCTTGAACACCGTCAGCCGGTTGTTCGCGGCCACGTCCGCCTGCGACCCGGCGACGGCGACGAGGTCGTGCGGCAGCGCCGCACGGCGCTCACCCCTCGCGTCGCGCAGCGGGTCGACGGAGAGGCACGGCCACTCGAGCTGCAGCGCATGCAGGCAGTCGTACGTCGACGGGTCGTACTGCAGCTCCTCGTCCGCCTCCATGCCGTCGACGCCCGGCATCCACACACGCGGCGCAGCATCGCCGCCGCCGTCCGCGCCGCCGCCAGCCGCGTGCGAAGGCCCCGCCGCGCCCTTGGCCTTGGCCTTGCCTTTGCCCTTCTTGCCCGGGCGCTGCGGCATGGCCGCTGCCCGCGGGGCCGCCCGCACCCCCGCGCGCTCCGCACGCCCCGCCGCCGCGCGCCGCCACGCAAGCGCCGGGCCGGCCCACAGCCCTAGCCTCCAACCGCCCGAAGCCCCGCGGACCGCCGCTCCTCCCCGCGCCGAGCACGCGCTCTGGCAACCCCCACGCCACGCCTCCCCGCCTCCTGCCTCTCCACACACACACTCCACCCACCCACCCACAGCCGCCAGCCGTCGCAGCGGCCGCCGGCGGCTGGCCGCCGACAAAAAAAAAAAACAGAAAAAAGAATGGGAAGTGATGGTGGTGCAGAGCACTGCTGGGCGTCCAAAATTGGCCCAAAAATGGGGTGAAAAAAAAGCGTGTCCGTCGCCAGGCGGATGTACGCCGGGGTGCACGCAGCTCCGGCGCGGGGCGCTTTTTGCGAGGGGGGTGCGCTCTCGCCCTGCAACTCATCCAGAAACGCCCTCGCCTCCGCCAGCCAGTGCCAGCCAGCGTCGACGCGCCGTCCAACGACAGCGCTGGGCGGAGGGAAGGAGGGAGGGGGCAAAACTCGGCCATGTTTGGGTTGGGGGACTTTTTCAACGTAATTTGATGTACTGTACGTACCGTCATGATGGCATCATGCGCTACTGTACTGTACAGCATGTACTTTTCCATCAGCCCCCCCACCCACTGTGTAGTTTAGGGTTTTTCAAACAGGTTTTGCACCTGCTCGTAACATGTTCATCCCCCGACGCCCGACGGGGCCGCGCGACGCGCCCCGCTTCTCCGCAGGTTTGTCATTGTTCCTCCGTCGTTTGACGCGATTTTTTTGTTTTACGGACGAAATTTCGGAACGCGGAAACGCGCCCCCCCTCGCCTGTTTTTTCCAAAAACAATTAAAATAAATAATGCGGCGAAAATGCGCGAATAAAAATGCCAAATGAACACGGCGGCGGCTTACCGATGTGTGCCACAGCGCGGGGGTGGCGGGGGCGTGCCCCCTCCCTCCCTCCCTGCCTCCCTCCCTCCCTCCCGTCGCTTTCCCCCCGGGCGCCGGGCCGTTGGCATCGGGGGGTGGTTGCGGAGGGGGGAGGGGCGGATGGCGCCGGGCGGCGGCGCGGGGCTGGCCGCGGCGGCGATCGCGGCGGGGGCGCGGCCGCGGGGGCGCGGGCGCCGATGTGGGGCTTCTCGCAGGTGTTCGGCGAGCGGGAGGACCCCGATGAGGAGGTGCATGACGGTGCGTCCGCGCCCGTGGGGCGTGCCGCGCCGGCGATGGCGCGCGCGCGCGGTGGCAGCGCCGATCCGACCCCCCCCCCCCCCCCCCCCCCCCCCCCCCCCCCCCCCCCATATCCACGCACACCTTTCCACGCGGCGCCCTTTTCGCGGTGCGCCCCCAGCTGGCGTGAGGCCGCTGCGCTCATAGGGTCTGACACGCGCGCGCCCTGCTCCCCCGCCGCGCCTCCTCACGGCGATGCGCAGCGGATATAATCTCGACGGTGGAGTTCGACCCGACCGGCGAGCACCTGGCCTCCGGAGACCAAGGCGGGCGCGTCGTGCTCTTCTCGCGCGCAAAGGCGGGCGAGGACAACGGATGCCGGCCCAGGCACCCGTACGTCTACAAGTACCAGGCCGAGTTCCAGTCGCACGAGCCCGAGTTCGACTACCTCAAGTCACTGGACATCGAGGAGAAGATCAACAAGATCCGATGGGTGACCAGCAGCAACGGCTCCAAGCTCATCCTCTCCACGAATGACAAAACCATCAAGCTGTGGAAGGTGTACGAGCACCGCGCGTGGCATGTGGCGACCGCGCGGCCGCTCAATGGGGGCTCGCCCGCGGGCCAGCGGGCGGCGGGCGCCGCTGGCGCGGGCACGCCAGGCGGGACTAATAGCGCACTCGATGGCGGTCTGGCGGCCGCGGGGGCGAACGGGGGGGGGCAGCCGGCGAGCCAGGGCGTGCTCACGTCGGCGTCGCAGCTCAAGCTGCCCAAGGTGCTGCGCGGGGAGCCTAAGCTCACCGCGCGATGTCGGCGCGTGTACTCGGACGCGCACGCGTACCACATCAACAGCGTGTCGACCAATTCGGACGGCCAGACGTACCTCAGCGCCGACGACCTGCGCATCAACGTGTGGTCGCTCGACGTGGCGGCCGAGTCGTTCAACATCGTGGACCTGAAGCCGAACAACATGGAGGACCTCACGGAGGTGATCACCGCCGCGGAGTTCCACCCGACACACTGCAACATGTTCGCCTACTCCACGTCCAAGGGAAGCATCAAGCTGGGCGACATGCGCACGGCCGCCACGCTGGAGCGCGCGAGCAAGACATTTGAGGAGCAGGAGGCGCCCGGCAGCCGCAGCTTCTTCAGCGAGATAGTGGCGTCGGTAAGCGACCTCCACTTCGCCGGCGACGCCGGGAGCGGGCGCTACCTTGTGAGCCGCGATTACATGAGCGTCAAGGTATGGGACGTGAACATGGAGAAAAGCCCGGTCGCGACCTTCAAGGTGCACGAGCACTTCCGCACGAAGCTGTGCGACCTGTACGAGAACGATGCCATCTTCGACAAGTTCGGGTGCGCCGTCAGCGGTTGCGGCAACAAGGTGGCGACGGGGTCGTACGGCTCCCTCTTTCGCGTCTTCGACCTCCAGAAGCAGCAGGAGCTCATGCTCGAGGCCTCGCGCCAGCCGCTCGCGCTGTACCAGAAAAGTCCGAAGCAGGCCAAGTCGCCCAGTCGCGGCTCGCTGCGCGGACGGCACTCGCCGGGCAAGGGCGCGGGCGGGCCGCCCGACCTCGCGAGCCTGAACGGCCAGGTGGCCATCGACGCCGCGAAGTGCGACGTCGGTAGCAAGATGCTGCACCTGGCGTGGCACCCCACGCAGGACGTCATCGCGTGTGCCAACGCCAACGCGCTATACATGTACGCGAACATGCCACCCCGGACGGACGATCGCCCGTGACCGCGTCGCTCGCTGGCGCGCCTGCATGCCGGGGTGGGGGCGCAGCTCGGCCGGGCGTGGGTTGGAGGCGGCACCTCCGGCGCCCACCGAAGCGATTGTACACATACACAGGGCCGCCGCGGGCTATACCCCGCGCGACCACAAACCCAACAGCAGCGAGCGCACCCGATGGGGTGGCGCGCGCGCACCACTGAGAATACTACACACAGCGGAGCAGACGCCGCAAGTAACATATTGATTGCGGAGCGCACACTTCGGAACTCCGCCCCCGCCGGTCGAGCCGCCGCGCTGCGGCCGCGCGGCCGCCATGAGCGGAAACATCATGATGGTACCGCCCGGGGCGTGCCCGCTTGCGACCCACCGCCGGCCACCCGGCCGCCGGCGGGGCCGAGCTGCGTTCCCCAAGCTGGCACCTGGGCGCCCTTTACAGTGTTTTCTTTTTCTTTTTCTTTTTCTTTTTCTTTTTTCGATGCTGGGGGAGTGCATCCTGATAGACTCCGCCGGGCCTTTAAAAAAAAAAATTTTTTTTTTTTTTTTTTAAAAAAAAAAAAAAAAAAAAAAAAAAAAAAAAAACGCAGCCGCGCGCACCGAGAAAATGATCCAAACTCGCTCAATCAATGATGGACGGTGCGCGACGGCCGGACGCGAACGGAGGGCGACGGCGATGGGCTTGGGACGAGCAGGCCGGATGAGAGCCAGGGTGACTCTCCCATGACACCGGCGAGTCTTCGCCTGAGCATTGCGTGACCCCGATGAGTTTCGGGATGAGCCTTTCATTCATGGCGCCCCTTCGACTGACTGGCTGACTGACTGACTGGCTGATCATTGATCGAGGAGTGGGTGAGTGAGTGAGCTTTTTGTTCACGAGCTTTGCGCGATCCCAATGAGTTTCCGCATGAGTTTTTCCATGAACCCACCATGAGTCTTCGCATGAGCTTCGCGCGACAAGGATGAATTTCCGCATGAGTGTGACGTGAATCCCGCGTGAGTTTTTTTCGCGTCCAGCGTCTTGATGAGCCTCGGTTGGGTGACCCGGATGAGTCCTTGCAAGACCCGCGTGAGCTTTGGATGACTCGCATGAGAGCCCCAATCATTGCCGTGCGTGCCCCGAATCAGAACTCGCACGTACCCGGGGTACGCCGTTACACGCAGCGCGCGTGCGAACTGATGGCGGACGGATCGGGAACGGGGGAACAGGCGTTGTGCCGCGCGCGCGCGCGCGGGCCTGCCGCGGCCCGCCACACCCGCGCCCGCACACCGCGGCGGCCGGAACAGGCGCGGGAGGGGAGGGCGTGCGGCTGCCGCGGTTGCCGCCCGCGGCGGCGGCGGAGGTGACGCCGATGCCGCCGCCGCCGATGCCTGTCGGCGCGCCCGGAGACACGACAGGGGCGGGGCCCTCAGCCGCCGCGTCGGATAGTGGCCGCACCGCGCGCGAGAGGCAGCAGCAGAAGGCGCACACGCACCAGGCGCTGGCAGCAGCGCCAACGCAGTTCTCGTTCGCCGCCGAGCCCACGATGGTGCACACAGCCGAGGCGGAGAGCGCCTTCGCTGAGAGCTGGCTGGACGAAGTGCTCGCGTATTCCGTGCGCGCACACGCGGAGGCCGCGCAGGCAGACGGGCGGGCGGGGCGCGGCGCTGGCAACAGCCTCGCTGCGCTGCTCGCCAAGGTGCTGCCGAGCTCGTCGGGCGGGCTGACCGGTCAGCAGCGAGAGGTCCGACCTGACCTTGAGGCCGCGCGCGAGTCGGGCCAGCAGGTAATGGCAACGCCTGGCCTCGGCGGCGATCCGTACGCGTCGCTCAGCCAAGGACGCGGAGGCGGGCTGCGCGTGTTCGGCCTTGACCGCGCGGGCCTCGAGGCCGCGGGCATCGATGTCCGCTCGACGAGGCGACTGTACCGCGGGCTGTACGTGCACGGCCTTGCACTGCATCGCCTGGTGAGCGGCGAGGCGTCGGGTGTGGTCAACGGCGGCGCGCTCGTATTGCGCCTCATGGTTGGCTACCGCGCGCTGCTTTCAGCGCTCGACGCCGACGGCGGTGGCGGCGGCAGCGGCGAGCTTGCGCCGCGAGGCAATGCGGCAGTGTTGGGGCGCACAGACACAGAGGCGGAGGTCAATCCGGGCGATCTGCTGGCGGCGATGGAGTACGCCGCCGGCGAGCAGGAGCGCGCGCTCGCTGATCGCGGCGCGTGGGACCTGCGGATGCAGCTGATGCAGAAGGCCGTGCAGGCCGAGCGCACCAAGCTCAAGAAGGCAAACAGCGAGCATGGCGAGACCCGCGCGGTGGTGCGGGACCTTGAGGCCGAACTCGAATCCTCGCGAGTGGACGTCGCACATGAGCGCGCCATTAGTAGGCGGCTGCGCGAGGAGGCTGAGCGCGTCAAGCAAAGATACACCGACTCGCTCGACGAGTGGAAAGGGAGGTTTGAGAGCGAGAAGCTGGCGCATCACGGGCGCCAGCAGCAGCTGCAGGCGAACCTCGAGGCGCACGGCAAGCTCGAGCGTCGACACCACCAGCTCGAATCCCTCCTCGCGGCCAAGAAAGCTGAGGCGGCCCAGCTGGAGGATGCCAACAATGCACTCGAGAAAGAGGTCAAGTTGCGCGACGTACGCCTCGAGGAGCAGCGCAAGGCGTACGCGCGCGACATGCAGAGCCTCAGCCAGATGAAGAGCTCATTCTCCGCGGTGGAGGAGCAACGCGATGCTGCGCGAGAGCTCTTCGACGAGGAGACCACCAAGACCGCCGCCCTCAACGCGTCGCTCGAAGATATGATCAATCTCTCGCAGCGACAAGCCGAGGAGATTACGCAGCTCAAGGCAACCGTGAGCGCCAACGACAGGCGCATCGATGCGTGCACCGAGACCAACAGAGCGCAGCTCAAGCGCATCGAGGGACTTGAGGCGGATCTGCACGCGAAGGAACAACTCCAGGAGCGCCTGCAGTATGCGATGGACATGAACTCCTCCATGCGCAAGCGGCTCGAGCAGGCGACAATGTCACTGAATGAGGTGGAGAGTGAGGCATGCGTGCGCGTACTCGCGCTTAGGAAAGCGATGGAGGACCTCCGCGGGAACAAGGGTGAGCTCGAAGACACCCTCGTGCGGGCGCAGAAGAAGATGGACGACGGACGCGACGCCAACGAGAAGCTCATGGACGACCTTGCTTCTAAGAGCGAGCATATTGCAGATCTGCACAGACAGCTGGAGCTCGCGTCTAACGCGATGGCCAAGGCGGAGGCGGCGGCAGACGACTTCAACGGCAAGCTCCTATTCGAGAGGAAGAGGGTGGAGAAGCTCGAGTCCGAGCTGGAGACAACTACCACTGAGCTGAACGAAACGCGTCGTGCCAACAACGCCCTGGTCGAGAACGAAGAGGCCACGGCCAAGGCAAACGAGGAGTCTGCCAAAGAGAAGGAGGTTCTCATCCAGGAGCTCAACGACAAACTCGAGCAAGCAAACAACCAAAACCGAAGGGACGAAGAAGAGCTGCTCGATCTGCGGCCAAGGTGCAAAGAGCTGCGGCGGCTGGTGGGTTCGCACCGCGAGCTCAAGGAGAAACAGGCGGCTACCGTGAATGAGCTGGAGGAGATGCGAGAGCGTGCTGTCGACGCCGACAAGCGCATCGAACAGCGCCGCATAGAGCACGACGCGGACCTCGTGAAGATAGGTGAGCTCGAGACGCGTGCTGCACACCTCGATGCCGCGCTTGAGGACGAGCAATTACACCGCGGGAATGAGCGCAACCGCGCCGAAGAACTCAAGGACCGCCTCGAGGCGCTCACCGCAGCGCACGAGAAGCTTAGCGAGGAACATCAGGATCTCATTTCGCAGCATGACCAGACGACGGCCGACCACGCCTACGAGGAGGAGCGCGGCAGCAACCTGACTGGAAAGGTGGAGCGCCTCGAAGAGGAACTGGAACGAACCCGACTGCAATGCCAGGAACTGGCCACGCAGCGTGAGGCGTGTGAGGGCGAGCTCAATGCACGCGCCAAGGCCAATCAGGAAATCAACGCGCTGCTGCAGCGCAACCTCGAAGACCTACGCACAGAGCGCGAGGAGCACGCTGCCTGCAATGCGCGGCTCGTCGAGCGGCTCGACCACCTCTGGCAGCAAGTGGGCGAGGATCTGAAGGACAAGGCGTCCTTTGCCCAGCAATACGCCGAGCTCAACTCCATGGTTGCCGACATGAAGAGCAACATTGAGTTCGGGTCCAAAAAGCAGGCGGCCACCGCGGAGCTTCTGGATGTAGGGATTAGCCGTCTACAGCAGGAGCTCGACAACAACAGAAAGGCGGTCGCGGAGGCCAACGAGGCGCGCATGAAGGCGGCTGAGAGAGAGGCACAGCGTGCGACGAAGCGTATTGCCAGGCGCAGGGCCGCCAGCTTGCCGGGGCGTCCACCTGAACGTAGCAGGAGGTTCGCAACTGCGGGCGAAGCGCGCATGCATCGCCTTGAGGCGCAGCTCGAGAACGAGATCGAGCGGCGCGAGGAGGCGGAGGAGCGTGCGGACGGCTCGGAAGAGAACCTTGCACGCGTGCGCAAGGAACTGGCAGCGGTGCGCGCCTCCTTGGAGAATGGCGCCAATGACTTGAAGGGCCTACAGGCGGACCTGCAGATATCGCGCGCGGCGCACGAGGACGAAGTCGCGGGCCTGCACAAGCGCATTGAGGCAGAGGTCGCCGCGCGCAAGTGGCGCGAGAAGTACGCCGCAGACGTCTCTGACAAGCTTGCCGACACGAAGCGTGCTCTGCAATCGTTGGGCGCACGAAGGACCGTCTCGACGCGCACCACGCAGACTCAGTACGCCGACATCTGGAAGGGTAACGCGATGGACAATAATGTCGGCGCGGGCCGTATGCAGGAGTTCCGCGCACGCTGGTTGCAGCGCGTTGCCGACGTGCAGGAAGGCGCGCAGCGCGTGATGCCTGCGCAGACCCTGATGAGCACCATCACCGAGCTGTACGCGGAGAAGGTACGCCACGATGCAGCCTCGCAGCGCCAGGGCAAAGACCCAACGGAGCTGCCCGAGCTCACACACAACTTCTTCTTCAAGCGGTACGGCCTGCCCGAGCCCACTGAGGCGCATCTGTCCGAGTTCGTGGCGTCCATCCTCGCGCACCAGGACATCGACGAGGTCAAGGCATTCGGGCTCGCGTGTGGCGTGCTGTCGGAGGGTGGGGTCACGGGCGACCCTCTCGAGCAGCCCGGAGCGTCCAAGGTGCTGTCCACGCGCGGCAGCGGTGCCACTAGTAATCGCTCGCCCGCAGAGGAGGACGAGGACGGTGATGGCGATGACGCGCAGGGCGCCGCCGTGGTCAGGTCGCAGCTGCGGCATGCGTCGATCGTGCGTGACACACGGCTGCTCGGACTCAACGCGGGCGATCTAGCACACCCGCTCGCGTGCAATCTGGTGGAGCGCGTGTCGAAGGTCATGCCCTCGAGCCTCACTCTCGAGGAGCTCCAGCACCCGCTGGTTGACGAGGCCAACATCGCATTGCTCGCGACCGCCGGTGTGGACGGTCTTCTGCGGCGGATTGCAGCGGACAATGCGGGCGCTTTTCGAGAGCGCGAGCTGCCATCCGTCGACCTCGGCGTCATGGTGCAGGAGGAGCAGCTACCCCAACTGCACGTGCTGCTGCGGGAGGCCGCGGAACTCCTACACCTGCCGGCCGCGCAGGTGCCACAGCTTCACATCAAGGAGAGCCCGAGACCCAGGGCGTTCCTTTGGGATGTCGTGGGGCGACCGCCCAGCATCGTGCTCACGAGTTCGTTGGTGGACCTTCTCTCCCCCGCCCAGATTCAGGCGGTGGTCGCCTCGCAGATGGCGCTGCTCGGCAATGCGCGGCTGCGGCCGTATGCCATGGCGAAGGCCGTGGCGAACTGGCGACCGCGCCTGAGCTGCCTGGATGCGTCAACCGCGCCGGCAGTGCGGCACGCGCTGGAGCGCTGGGGGCGCTTCGCACAGCTCACGGGCGATCGCGGCGCCCTGGTGGTCGCGCAAGACGTCGAAACCGTGGTGGGCGCCGCCGTGAAGGTTGCGGCGGGCGCGCACACGCTCTGCAACGAGCTCAACGTGGGCGTGCTACTCGAACAGGCTCGCCAGATGGACCGCGCGGCGACTTTGCGCGGCGACCGGCTCGACAAGCTCCTGAGCGAGGGCGGCACCAGCGCGGGCGCGTTCGCGCGCTCGGTGGTCGTTCTGCGCGCACGCGAGCTCGCGCGATGGTCGCAGAGCGAGCAGCTGCGCGAGCTCTTCGGCTCGGGCGAGCAGTACGCGCGCTCGGAGAGGTTCGTCTCCAGCTGGACGTGATTGCAATCGATTGGCGCGCATCACAAACCCTATTTTCCACACTTTCGTACCCTTTCACCCAAAACCTAAACCACCCTCCGTCGACGTGGCCGCCTGTGGTGGTGCCCATCCCAATTCACGGATATTCGCATCCAAATTTAATTACATCCGTCGTATCTCTACGAGGAATGGCGTGTGCATCGATGCGCCGTGCGCAATCGAATTCTCTCCGCGCTTCCTTTGCCGTTATCCGATGCACTCTCGGCGCCCAGCGGCATTTTCCGCCGAAAATCGGAGGCTCAAAAAAGGCGTCGATCCCACATCGAAACGAACTCAATCTGGTCGGCGCCGAGCGAATTATCGAGCGAAATTACCCCTAAAATCAAAATAAATTCTTTTAGACTACTGCAGGCCTTGCGACACCCGCCGATGCACTCGGACATATCAGAATGCATATCTGCGTCGCAGATTTGCCTGGTTTGCGGAAGCGCAGCGCGCGCGCCGAGGCGGGTGTTGGTGCAGGCGCGTGCGCGTGGGGTGTTGCTGGCGCGCCACACTGCGCGCGGGGAGCGTGGACGCCGTGGTCGGGAGCGGCTCGAGCGGGGTCGCACCTCCGCGGGTTCTTCCTTCCTCACCTCCCTCGGTCGGCGTCGGCGATGGCGCTGCTGGCGGGCGCGCGCGCGCCGCCGCGCGCGAACATCGACCACGCGCACATCGCAAAGGCAAATCTCCACCTGGACGCGTGCCGCGCGCAGCAGGGGGGCGGGGGCGGCAAGGGCGGCGGCGAGGGCGAGGGCGACAAAAGCGGTGGCAAGCTGAGCGACGAGGACAAGGTGAAGCGGATGGCGAACTACATGGGCCTGGAGGACATGGACGCCAGGAACAGCAAGGAGCTGCTCAAGAAACTCGACGACCAGGGCATCTCGACGCCCGAGGAGCTGAAGGCGCTCTTCAACCAGACCAGCCTGAGGCTGATCTCGTCGCAGGTGTTCTCGCTGGTCCTCGACGCGGGCGCCATCGCGGGCTGCGCGAGCCTGCACACCTTCGCGACCACGCTCCCGCAGCCGCTGCGCTTCGGGCTCGACGCCGTGTCGTTCGGCCTCGGCGCGACCTTCGCCTTCAACTTCCTCGGCGGAGTCGTGGCGCTCGGCGCCAGCGCGACCGCCGCGGTGCTTTTCGGGGCCAACGCTGAGGCCTTCCTCGAGGCCGTCAAGGCGCGCAGCGAGGCGGGCGGCGGCGTGGAGCCGCTCGCCAAGGTCCGTGACGCCTCGAAGGCGCTCGAAATATACAACACACTGCGCGAGCTCAGCGACACACTGCAAGAGTCGTCCACGACGACCGCCTCCGGGGTCGCTGCCGGCACGTACTCGAATCTGGCCGCGTTCTTGCTCGTGGAGGACGCAATGAAGACTTGGGATCCGTCTGAGTTCGGCTTGACAGAGGCGGACGCCGTGCGCGTCGCGCGCGCCTTCGCCGAGTACGATACCGACCGCTCGGGCGTGCTCGAGGCCAAGGAGCTCGAGGCCATCCTGGAAAAGCTGGGCATGAAGCTCGATGGCGAGGAAGACCTCGAGTACGCGCTGGAGGCGCTCGACACAAACAAGGACGGCGTGATCCAGTTCAAGGAGTTCGTCGCGTGGTGGGCTGGGTGTCCGGGCAACCTCTGCACCGCTGAGTACGACACTCCTGCATCCCAGACAGCGGCGGCGGAGCCGTCGAGTTAGGCGAGGCGACCGCTGCGCTCATGGTGACCGCTGGTCCGCGCGTGCGTGCTACCCGCCGCGGAAATAAAATTTTGTTCGATTTTCTACTATTCACAAAGCGACGCCGCCTGCTGCCAAAGGCGTCTCACACGACCACCGTCGCACACCCTGCCGGGCGCGGCGACCCCGCGGTGCCCCTCGCGTACTCCCTCTTGCCCGCGAGCGTCTGCTTGGAGAGGAAGGCATTCAAGTGCACCGTCTCCATCTTCTGTACTCGATCGAGCTCAGCGAGCACGTTCTTGTAGCGCTTGTCGCGCCGCTGCGTGTCGCCCTCGCGCGCCTTGCGCAGCTCCTCGCGACCGCGCGACACGCGCTGCAGCAGTGCCTGCGCCTCTTGCTGCTGCTGTGCTTGCAAACGCGCCAGCCGCAGCTCAGCCTCGGCCTTGTACGCCGCCAAAGTCGACGCGAGCTCAACCTTTTCGATGGCATCCGCTGCCGTCTTGATGCGCTGCGCCTCGATGTATTTCCCCTGCCTGGCGAGAGTCGCCTCGAGGTTGCGCTGGATGAGCAACTCCTTTGAGTACTGCGGGCGCGTGGGCGCGCGTGACTCGACACCGTCTTTGAAGGCGATCAGTTTTTCGAGATGTACGCCCTTGAGGCGCTCCACCTGCTCCTTGACGCTCGCCTCGTACTCCCCCTCCTTGGCCTCCCACATACTCGCGTGCGACGAGGACTCGGCAGCGTACGCGCGCTCAGCCTTGAGACGCTCGCTCATCTGACGCGCGCGAATTTCCTCGCGCTTGCGCGACTCCTCGTGCACCTTCAAGTCGTTTATGCGCATGGCCGCCGTCCGTGCCTCGAGGTACTTCCCCTCGCGCTCGCACACTCGCCGGTGCTCCTCGAGGGCGCGCAGGAACTCCAGCACGGCTTCATCCTCGGTGAGCTGACCGTTCTCCCGGTAGCTTCGCCGCGCGCTCAGCGTCGTCTTAGGGCTGTGGGGGCTCGACGAGAGACCCGCCTCGCCCTGCTCTCCAGCATGCGCATCGCTGTCGGCCAGCGCGCGGTAGACACTCACGAAGGCACGGAAGCCAACGCGCCCGGTGCCGTCGGGATCCACCGAGCGCGTCACCAGCGCCAGCTCGCCGGGCGGCACGCTCACCGCGCCGGCCGACGACAGCGCCGCGGCAATCGACGACACTTCCATCATTCCCGCCTTTTCTGGGTCTTGCTCAGCGAACGCGTCGTGCAGTGCCTCGAGCTGGGCAGGCGTCATGCCGACCTCCGAGTTGGTCACGCCGAGGAAGGTCACGCCCGCGAGCTCAAGAGACGACACGGGCATCGATCCCGCGGGGTTCGGAGCCGCAGCAGTGCGCGCGGGATCCTACGCGCACACACGCGCAGCCGCCAGTCGATAGAGCGCGAGCGGCGTCAGCACGGCGAAGTGCGATTGTCGCTGTGGCACGGCATGGCCAATCGCGAGGAACGAACAGCGCGATGCACCCACGAGCATCGTTCCCCCCCCCTAGCTCCAGCGCCATTGCCGCGACGAGCACCTGCCGTGTATGCGCAGGCCCGCCCGTCCACGCCGACGCCCGTGCGCGCAGAGCACAGGCGCATGCGCCCGAGCGCATGCAAGCTCGGGGGCGCACGAACGCGCCGGCACACCGGGCGCGGGGCGAGCGGGTTGGCGCTCTGTCCCCCCAAAAAAGTAACGCATTGGCTCTCTCGCGCGCGAGCGCTGCCCCCCCGCGCCAGCGGCGCTCCCCTCCCGCCATCGAGCCGAGCGGCCCCCGAAGCAATGCGACCGATGCGAACCACATACGACGAGCGGTAAGGGAGAGACGAGGGGGAGGTGCAGCGCGCGGAAGGGATGTGGGGAGGGAGGGAGGGAGGGAGCGCGCGCGCGCGCGAGCGCTCTCCCAAGGCGGAAACGAGGGAGACGAAAACAACACGACAGCGAGCGAGGCCGCCGCACTTCGCGCCGCCGCCGCCGCCGCCGCCGCGGCGCGGCACGGCGCGGCGCGCAGTGGCGCGCGCGCCGCGGCGCATCCGATTGCGGCCCGCGCGGAAGCGCATGCAAAACCATATCACATTTGAACCCTTTTCCATCCATACCCATACCCTTATTCGCACTGTGAGCCGTTCAGGTTTCGTGCCATGCGAGCGCGCCCGGCCGTGGCATGGTATCAGCGGTCGAGGACGAGTCGATTAAATGAGGGCCCGCGGCCGCGCGCCGCGGGCTCAGAAGAACGCCAGGCTGCCCGCCCCGGCCACGCGCGCCGAGTTGCCGCCGCCGCGCTGCCTGGGTGGTGTGGGCGGCCGCTCCTCGTTGATGCGGCTCATCCACATGTCGTCCAGGAGGCCGCCCTCGTCGCCGGGGCTCTCAGCCCCGGGCTTGATGGTGGGCGGCAACGGGTGAATGAGCTTGGGCACAACCAGCAGGTCGCGACCAACGACCAAGATAGCCCCCGCGTTGTTGGCCGTGCCACAGTAGTTGGTCGCCGAGAAGACGGTGATGAGGTGGCCCTGCGCAAAGCGCTCGAAGCCGTCCATGACGCACTCGTGCGCGCGAACGAGCATCGAGAGGTTATTGTTGGAACAGAAGTCGCGGACGCGGTCGGGGCCGAAGGTGACAAGCCCTGGGCCGCGCGCGTTGGGCTGCAGGCCCTCGATGCCGTCGTTGTCGGTGGGATCCGACCACAGCAAGTCCATCAGTAGCTGGCCGCCCCCTTCCATGGTGACCGGCCGAACCACCGCCTCGATCTGCTCCACCTTGCTGATGCAGCGCCCAATGCCGCCGTGCATGCACAGGATCTTGCCCTCGATGCTCGCCGCGAGCGGCAGCCAATTAAACACTTGGTTGAAGCGCTGCCACACCCAGATGCCCTGCTCCTCGCCAAGGCGCTCCACGCACTCCGTGCGGAAGCCAAAGAGCGCGTTGATATCGCTCGCCTCGTGGTTGCCACGGATGAGGTGCACGTTGTTCGGGTGCTCGATCTTGAGCGCCAGCAGCAGGCAAAGCGTCTCGAGCGAGTGGTTGCCGCGGTCCACGTAGTCGCCGAGAAAGAGGTAGTCAATGTAGTTGATGTCGCCGGCCGTGCTTGGCGAGCCGTACTCTGCGAAGAGCCGCATCAAGTCCACAAACTGCCCGTGGAGGTCACCGAAGATTTTCACCGGAGCGCGCACTTGCAGCACGCTTTTCTCGTCCTGGAAGATCGCCTCGGCCTTGTCGCAGAGGTCCGAGATGCTCTCGGCACTCAGGATGAACGAGCGATCCGAGGGTGGCTCCCACCCGCGCGGCTTCAGCAGGTGCTGCAGCACGGCCTTGTGCACGCCTCCCATCGACCGCACGCGCTGCATGATCGGCGTACTGCCGGACGCGCTCGCGGGCGAAGACAGCTGGGCGCTGTGCTGCGCGCTCGGCGTGCCCATGCTCACACGCCGCGCTTCGTTCTCGAACTGGTCAATGCTCAGCTGCCGCACCAAGCCACCGAAGTGGTCGCCGCTGTCTGCCGCCGCCGCGACCACCACTGCGCGATTGTGCAGGCGCACCTCCGTGCCCGGGGTCGACGTGTGCGAGCCAGGTCGTGGCGGGGGTCGCCCGCCCGACTTGACCCCTGCGTTGACGGCAGGGTCGTCAGGCGTGCTGGGCGAGCCCTCGCCCTTGCCGTATGCGTTCATGCCCGCGCCGATGTCCATTTGCTCGGGCGGGAGCTCCCCGCCGCGTGCCAGCTGCCAAGCGCGCCACGCTGGCGACGACGCTTTGCCGACAATGCCCAGCGTGCCCGCCTCGTTGGTCTCCGCCTTCGCATCCGTCCCCGCCAACAAGTCGTCGAGCAGCACCCCGCCCCGCAAGCCGCCGTACACGAACATGCACCCCTTGCACACCGCCATCGCATGCCTACAGCGCGCCGTCACAGACGCGTCGCCTTGCCTGCCGCCATCGTCCCCCTCGCCGCCGTCGCCTGAGACGGCCCATGTGCCCGCGTTGGTGCACAGCGTGGCCAGCTCAGCGTCCTTATCGACCAAGCGACCCCCCCCGAGCGCGCCGCCGACCACGTGCAGCCGGCAGTCGACGAACGCAGCCGTGTGCTGGTACCGCGCGGACGGAGCCGTCCCGGGCGCTGGCGCCCACTCCCACCGCCCGTCGCGGTGGCGCGCCAGCCCGTACGTGTCCGCGAGCGGCTGAGACGACGCGTCGCGCCCGCCCGACAGCAGCAGCAGCCCGTCGGAGCGCGCCGCTGCGGCGGCGTACATGCGCGCGGCGGGCAACGGTCCCTGCGCCCGCACGCGCAGCCAGGCGTACGGCTTCGTCGCGGTGTCAAGAGCCCAGATATCGTCCAGCGTGTTCCTGCCGTCATTGCCGCCGATCACAATGAGGAAGCGCTGCCCGAGCAGCGCCAGCACGTGCGCGTACCTGGCGGCCGGCCCCGGGCCTGGCACGACGACCCTGTGCCAGCGCGGCGTTGCCGGGCTGAGGTCGAGCACGTGCAGATCCCCAGTCGCCAACCCTGCCGGCCCAATGCCGCCCTGCACAACCACCATGTTGCCCACCGCCGCCGCGGCGTGCGCTGCACGCGGGCTCGGCGGCTCGCCCAACGGCTCGAGCTTGTTCCACACGCCCGACGCCACGTCAAACATGTGGCAGTCGGACGTGGCGCCCGCCAGTCGCACGCCGCCGCCGGCAGCGGGCGCCGGCGTGCCGCCCGGCCCGCTGCCCTCGAGGGCGGTCGCCCCGCCGAACAGGAGCAGCTTCCCCGTGCCGTGCTCTGGGCCCTCGAGCGCCGTGAGCGTGTGGCTAGAACTGACCCTCGTTCGCCGGCTGGGCCCCCGCTCTTCGTTGCAGGTACTTCTCATTCATGATTTTCCTGACATTAGTGGAGCTTAACTTAATAGTTGCGATTCTCGTGGGCGCTTTCGACGCGGCCAGGGAGCACGCCGCATCGAAACATGTACCGGAGAGGACAATCGGCGCGACTGTCACCGAGTATCGACTCTTGCGCCGGGCCACGCGCCTGCAGGCAGACGGGGTGCGTTCGCGCTCNGGCACCGCGGCGCCGCGGCGCCGTGTGGCGTGCGCGCGCGCGCGAATCGCCCGGTTTGCGCGCAACGCAAACACCTCCTTCCCCGCGCGCCATCAAAACGCACCCGCGCCGCGAAAAACGGAAAAAGCGGCGCGCGCGCGCGAGACGCGCGAGCGCGCGGCCCGCCGAAGTCGCCATCAAATCGCACGCGGCCGGGGGGGCGAGCCCCCCCCCTGGCGCCGCTCCGACCAATGTTTTCCGGCCTTAAATGAGATAAAAATTAGGGCCGTTGCTTACTAGCTGGAAAAAAGTTTGGATGTTTTCTGCGGGTACATGAGATAAAAATGAAGGCCGCTGCGTAAGAGCCGGAACAAATTTTTGGCATAAATTCAGGCGTCGGGAGAGAATTTGTGCCAAAAGTTGTTCAGAGGGGGGCTTGCTTCATAGCTGGAATGAGAATAATTTTTTGCATGCATTTTTGATGGAAAACACCAAACCGAGGTACCGGGTGGTCCCCCGATGCGCGCAACCGCAACATATTATGGGTGTAAATAATAGGGTTTGATGAGGTCCTCTCGAATGCGAGCCCGCCGATCGGCGCGCGGCCACAGGGCGCGGCGCCGGCGGCGCGCCTCCCCCCCAGGCGCGCGCGGGCGCGTACGCCGCGGAGCCGTTCGCGTGCCTGGACGGGCGGGGCGCGGGCGTGGTGAACGATGACTTCTGCGACTGCGCCGACGGCAGCGACGAGCCCGGGACGGCCGCGTGCGCGGGCTCCGGCGGCGCGTTCCGCTGCGAGAACGCCGGCTACGAGGCCGCGCTCGTGAGCGCCGCGCGCGTCGGCGACGGCGTCTGCGACTGCTGCGACGGCACGGACGAGCCCAAGGGGATGTGCGGCAACACCTGCGACAAGGAGCTCGCCGAGCGCGTCGCCGCGGCCACTGCGGAGCTCGCCGTGTACGCTGACGGTCTCGCTGCGCGTAAGGGTATCATCGCCGCGTCGGCAGCCAAGGTTGCCGATTGGAAGGCCACCGCCGCAGGTGAGTCGGCGCGCGCGCCCGTGCGGGCGCGCCGGTTCCGGTGCGCGGCGGCGCTGACGCACAATCCTTCCGCGCGCCCGACCCTGTCGGCGCTGCGATCGGCCGCGCTCGCAATCTCTGCCCGCCCGCTCTGCTTCGCCCGCGTGCATGCGCGCGCCTGGCTCTTTCCCCGCCACAGGCTCGCAGGAGGCTGTGGGTGCCGCCGAGGCGTGGAAGGCAGAGGCTGAGCGCAGATATGAGCTGGTCGAGCAGCGCGAGGAGAGCGGCGATGTCGGCGAGCCCGAGGGGCCCGAGGCGGAAGAGGCGCCAGATGAGTGCGCCGAGGACGATGCGGATGAGCCGACCGAGGAGACGGAGGTCGAGCGCGCGAAGCGCATCGCGATGCAATGGGGCGCGAAAACCGGCGACGATGATGAGGACGGCGCTGCCGCCGATTGCGCGGGCGCATGCAGCAGTGGGGCCATTGGCGCGGACGATTGGGACGACGAGGCAGTGGCGGCCCTCGCGCCGCTCGTGCGCAATGCGAGCGCAGCCAAGCCAGAGGAGTGGTCCGACGAGGATGACGGACCGTGGGAGCAGCCGACGGTGGAGAACCCGCGCTTTGCAGAACTCAAGAGACGCACAGCCGCCGACTGTGCCGCCGCTGAGGAAAAGCTGAAGGCGCTGAAGGCTGAGCGCAAAAGTGCGCAGGATCTGCTGGTGAGGCACTTCAAGGGCGAGTACGGCGCAGACAGTGAACTGGCAGCGCTCGCGGGCGAGTGCTTGAAGGGCACCGTCGATGCGTACGAGTATGAGTTGTGTCCTTTCGACAAGGCTGTGCAGGTTGAGAGGGACCACCACAGTAGGCGCACCAACCTCGGCAAGTGGGCCGGCTACGAGACCGACGCCAACGGTATCGTGAGCGCCATGCACTTCGACGGCGGCGTGCCTTGCCCGAACGGCGTCGCCCGCAAAGTGGATGCCACGCTCGTGTGCGGCGCCACCCAGGCCGTGTTGTCGGTGGAAGAGCCCAACATGTGCGAGTACGTCGCGCGTGTATCGACGCCGCTGGCGTGCAGCGAGGGGGGACGCGCCGAGCTCGAGGCATTTCTCGCCGAGCACGCGGCCGACGCGTCGTAGTCCCGCATGGCGCGCGCGCGCGCCGTAAATTCTGGGCATTGGGCGGGCGACGCACATGGTGCGCGTCGATGTATTATTCAATCCTACCTGGGCTGAGCAGGGCCACCCTGTGAGCTCGCTTGCTTGTGCCACAGCGGCGCGTGTGGAACGAGCGTGCCGCCTGGCCTGGGTGACCGCCGCCTCTCTTGCCCGGCTACTGTCCCACGGTACCTCGAGAGGCCGTGGCTCGCGTCAGTTGGGCATGACGAGGTCCTCGAGCTCCAGGAATGTGCGCACGCCGAGCTTGATCATGCCGTCGTCGTTCCTGATCCAGCCTTCGCTCTCGATTTTGTCGAGTGCCGCTTCTTTATCGCTTGTGCGCATACCCGCGACCTGCTGCGTGTCGAGGTACTGCGTCTGAGCGACGGCGTCGTCCTCGTCCGGCGCCTCCCCCTCGGGTACGCGCACGTTGATGGCCTGCAGTGGCGCGGGTCAGAGCACGATGCGAGGGCGGCCTGACGCAGCGGGCGCGCTCCTGCGACGATGTTCTGACAGCGGGCGAGCACGCGCGTACCTGCATCATGGGCAGCTCGCCGTCCGGGCAATTGTTGGTGATCTCCTCGACAATCAGGCGGAACAGCGAGAGCTCTCCTGGCGTCAGCCGCGTGCCCGACGTCTTGGATGGGCTGTCGGCGACCTTGTTGACAATGCCGATGTACAGCTTGTTGTCTTCGTGCTTGTACGCGGTGCGGCGCAGGCCCATGCCGATGAAGTTGAGAGCTTCATTGATCGCCGCCCAGTATTCTGTGTATCCGCTGTCGTCCTCCTCGCCGGCGGCCTGAGCGCCGCATAGGAAGAGCGTACCCGCATGGGGCGGCATGGTGGTGGTGGCGGCGGCGATGAGGGCGACGGGTGGTCAGATTCTTGCTCGCGCGCCCGTGCGGCACTCCTCACGCGTGTCGATGGGCGAATCGCTCGGCGCGCGCTCACCTCCCTGTAGATCTCACGCGCCTCCTTGTCGAGCATGTACTTCCGCGCGAGGAGCGCCTGCACGAGCACGTGGTGGTGCGGCTCGAGGGCGGCGCGCGCGCCGACGTGCCGCCTGCCGCCCACCGCCTTCGACTTGGTCTTCTTGCTGCTCGGCCCGGCCGCCGCCGAGCCGAAGCGCTTGGGCATCGCGGCCGGCGGAGCCTCGCGCCGCGCGCGAGTGCGGGGCGGGCGCGTCGTGCGCGCGCAGTGTGGCGGGCACCCGCTCTTTCGGTACCTACTTTTTGAACCACTTTTTGTTTTTTGTTCCCGCCGCTCACAGGACGCGGCGCGAGTGCACACAGCAAGCGCCCCCGCGCCACACGGCGCGCGGGGGACGCGCCCGGGCGCGCGAGGCCACCCATGATGTCAAGTAGCACGACCGGACCGCCGCCGAGCCTGCCGCCGAGCCCGCCGCCGAGCCCGCCGCCGAGCCCACCGCCGAGCCCGCCGCCACAATCGCTCGAGGAACTCTGCAGGACATTTGGCAAGAAAAAGAAGTGCAATGCGGAGAGCGCGTGCGAATGGAGCGACTCCACGTCCACGTGCAAGACAGACTGTTCGACCCTGAGCAAGAAGAGCACGTGCAATGCGGAGAGCGCCTGCAAGTGGAGCTCCAAGTCATGCAAGGACAAGGAGGACGACGAAGTGGAGGAGGAGGCAGTGGACTGCTCGACCTTCAGCAAGAAGAGCACGTGCAATGCGGAGAGCGCCTGCAAGTGGAACTCTTCCAAGGAGAAGTGCAAGGACAAGGAGGACGACGAAGTTGAGGAGGAGGCAGTGGACTGCTCGACCTTCAGCAAGAAGAGCACGTGCAATGCGGAGAGCGCTTGCAAGTGGAACTCTGCCAAGGAGAAGTGCAAAGCTCAAGAGGCGGGGGCGTAGGTCCTGTACTAAGGTGTATTAAAATGTTTGCTCACGTACACAAGCGAACCACGCGCTGCGAGCGTGCCTCTTACCTGGTCTATCACAACTCCAGCGCCAGCCCACAGCATGAGCACCATGCACGCACGCAAGCCTTGTCATCGCGCAGACCTTGACTCCGAGCGCACTCTGGCGCTCTCGCGGCAACATGGCACGGCACGCGCCACGTCCACGCCCGTGCTCAGCGACGCCCGCCGTGATACCCACGAGCGTGCTCACGCGACCACGAGCGCCTCAGCACCCACTTGCTTGGCCGAGCGTGCCTGAACTATGCGGCCGCGGCCGCGGCGACGGCCAACAACAAACCCTATCTGAGAAATACTAAACCTCAATTATGCCCAACCCTAACCCAAAACCCTCACATGCGAGCGTCGGGGTTGGTGGGTGGGGGTGGGAGGGGACGTGGCGTGGCAGACACACGGCAGGGCGCGGGGCGCGCAGGGGGTGGGGCTGCCACCCCACCTCACCTGCGCCTTTTCTCGCGCCCCCCGGCCTGCCGGGCGCGAGGGCACCAAGACTCGACTCGGAGGGTGTTGGCGAGCGCTTCCACCCTCTCTCCCACCTCCTCTCCCATTCTGTGACTGGGCCTGTCTGGCCACGCTCGCCTCTGCCCATGGCCCCGAACGCGGCGCTCGGCGAGGACATCACCTCGGAGGAGGTGAGCCTCGAGGGGCTCGCCGAGGAGCTCGAACTGTATTCCTCTCACGAGGTGGTCGCGAGCGTGCTCGAGTGCGGGGGTGCCGCCGGCGGCGATGCGGGCGCCAAGGTGCGCGAGCTGGAGGCCGCGCTCTCCGGCGCAGAGCTGCGCTCGATCGAGTCGTACTCGGCCGAGGGCGACAACCTGGTGGGGCTGCTGGCGCAGATCCAGGGGTGCGACAGCGTGCTCGCGGGTATGGAGGACGCACTCGGTGGCTTCCAGTCCTCGCTCGGCGCGATCTCGAGCGAGATCCGTTCGCTGCAGGAGCAGAGCATATCGCTCTCGGTGAAGCTTCGCAACAGGCGCGCGGCGGAGGCCAAGCTGGGCGAGCTCGTTGAGGAGATCGCGCTGCCGCCTGAGCTCATCGATGCCATCCTGGACGCTGAGGTCGACGAGGTTTACGTCGATGGACTGCACACGCTCGCGCGCAAGCTCGACTTCGTGCGCGGCGGCGGTGGCGCGGCGGGCGCGGCCGAACGGCTCCGCGGCGCGGCGGCAATGGCGGACGTGGCGCCCGAGCTCGAACGGCTGCGCAGGGGCGCCGTCGCGCGCGTGCGCGAGTTTCTCCTGTCCAAGTTCGCGCAGCTGCGCAGGCCGAAGACGAACATACAGATCCTGCAGCAGAGCGTGCTGCTCAAGTTCAAGTACTTCGGCACTTTCCTGCGCAAGTACGGGCCCGAGGTGTACGACGAGGTGGTGAGCCTCTACGTGGCTACCATCAGCGGCGTGCTGGCGGGGCACTTCAAGACGTACGTGTCCGCGCTCGCAAACCTGCGCGGCGATCGCGTGGCCAAGGGCGAGCTGCTGGGTGAGACCGAACGCGAGGCGCGGCGACACGCGCCGGGCGGTGGTGGCGGCGGCTCGGCGGCGGGGTTTTTGAAGAAGGTCGGCGGCGCGCTCGGCGGAGCGTCGTCGGCGCAGCTCGTGGGGGGGCACGGGGGCACGGCGAGCGCTTTCGCGCTGGGGGACCGCGCGACCATGCTGCGCGACGTCGAGAGCCAGGCGGTGATCCCACACGTCGCCGAGTCGGCCGGGCAGCGGGTGCTGCACGAGGAGGCCTACAGGTCCACACACAAGCTGCTCATGGATACGACGACCTCTGAGTACCTCTTCTGCCACGACTTTTTCGGCGACCCGACCGTCTTCGGCAGGCTTTTCGTTGCGCCGCTGGCCGCGGTCGAGGAGGGCCTCACCGACGTGCTCCCGCTGCTGCACGACCCCGTGGGCCTGCTGCTGATGATCCGATTGACGTACGAGCAGCAGCTGGTGATGTCGCGCCGGCGCATACCCTGCCTGGACGCGTATTTCGACAAGGCGACCATGTCGATCTACCCAAAGTTCACCGCCGCTTTCGACGTGCAGGCGGGCTCGCTCGCGCAGGCGGCGGACCGAGCGGCCGCGCTCGCGGAGGGAGGGCGCGGGCGGCAGGGCGCGGTGGTGCCCCAGCATGCGCACTTCGTGGTGCGGCGGTACGCCGCGTTCTTGGCGTCCATGGCGGCTCTGAGCGCGGGCTACGCGGACTCGTCGCTCGACGCGCGCTGCGGCCGCCTGCGCGTCGTCGGGGACAGATTCATCGACAGGCTGGCGCATGCAGGCGGCGCGCCCCCGCGCGTGCAGGCGGCGTGCGCGCTCGCGAACTACGACGAGGTGCTCCGCCAGCTGGCGGCAGCGCTGCGCTCCCCGCCGAACCCCCTGGCTGCCCAGGAGCCAGAGGTGCAGCCGGGCAGCGGTGCGGCGGGGATGCGGAGTATGGGCCCGCGGGCGCTGCTCTCGCACTACGAGGAGCGCGTGGCCGCCGCGCAGGCGGCGTACGTGGATGCTGAGCTCACGCACGAGCTGGGGGGGCTCTTGAACTTCGTGCGCGCGGCCGAGGGCGCGCTGGCGTCCGGCTCGCCCGTGGACGCCACAAAGTGCGGGCAGGCGCTCAACGACTTCAGCTCGCGCTGGCGCCGATCCATCGGCGCCATGCAGAAGGCCGCCACGGTGGCCTTCCCCGACGCCGAGCGCGCGGCGGATGCGCTGAAGGCGTGCCTCGCGCAGATGCTGCTCTACTACACGCGCGCGCTCGACGCGGCCAAGAAGGGCGGCGCCGAGGTGGGCTCGGACGCGCCCACGCTGCCGCTCATCATGCACGAGATCAAGCAGGTGGCGCCGGACGCGGCCAAGTGAACGAGGACAAAGCGCGCGGGCGGCGCGCGGGCGCGTGCGAGCCAGCGGCCCTTGGCCACGCCCCTCCTTTTTCCTCCTCCGCGCGCGCATGCGGCGAACACTATCCCTGTAATAATTACGCGGCGGCGTTGGCAGCCTCGATGGCGGCGCGCAGCTCGGCGCGCGGCGTGTACGAGGCGTACTTCTTCGCCCTACGGCTGTCGGGGTTGATCACCTTCTCCACGGTGGGGTACACCGACACCACGGACCTGCCCTTCTTCGTCTCGAACTTGACGGTGCCCTCGATCTTCGAGAAGAGCGTGTAGTCGTTGCCCGTGCCGACGTTCTTGCCCGCAATCACCTGCGGTGGGGCGGGTGGACGTGGTCAGGGCATTGCAGGCGCGGGCGCGGAGCGGGCGAGCACACGAAGGGGAAGGGGGGGGGGGGGCGGGCACTTGTTCTGCGGCCCCGCGCGACCCTCCGATCTCCCATAGAACACACGCACGAGCGCGCGCATACGCATACATGCACGCGAGCACGCGCGCGCGCGGGCGCGCGCGCGCCGCGCACGGGCGCAGCAGCACTCGAGACGAGCGCGCACGACGCCTCGTGCCCGCACCGCGCGGCCGCGTGCGAGCGGCAGCGCGGCGGGGGCGCGGAGCGCCGAGGCGGAGCCCACGCAGCCGGCCGCCTGCATCCTGTCGGAGCGGGGGGTGGGGTGCGCAAGGGGGCGCGCTGTGTGGCACAAGACGGTGCTGCCGCAAACACGACGCACAACGCGCGCACACGGAACCCACGCAAAGCCACATTGGATTCCATAAAACAAGCAGCTATTCACATATAATATTTAGTGCATATGGATTCCATTTATCGTTCGATGCCGCGGAACCTCGCGCGCGCGCCGCCGCCGCCGCCGCCGCGCGCCGCCATCCACATTTCCGTGCGTTGTCGCCCCGCGATTTCATCGCCGTCATTCGTGCGGTGCTCGTCACAAACACTGTAATTAACTCTTCAAATAATGCACACCGTGTTTCATTTCAATTTGAGTACAATGCAAATGATAATACCGCGGAGTTATAATTTTTTTATAGAAACACACGCTTGTTACTATTTAGTGCGTCAATCCGCGGTTTTTGAGGTCGGCTGTCGTGGCAGGGCGAGCGGCCGGCGCCGGCCCCTTTTTTCCCGCGGGGCTTTCTTTGGGTATTTTCCGTCGAAATTCGGCGCGAAAGCCGATAGGAAAAAAATGCGGGGCCGCGCCGCGCCCGTCGTACGATGGTCCGAAAAGACGTGATACTACCCCACGGGCGACTTTGATGTGGGGGGTGCGTTGGCGTGCTTTTTGATATGCGTGAGCGGGTGGCGCGCGGGCGCCCTGCTGCTGCGGCGTGGCATAGCGCGCGCGCGGGGCGGGGCGGGCGGGTGAACTGCGAGCCGAAAGTGCCCAGCAGAAGCGCGAATGGCTCACCAGGCTCGGCGCGGCAGGCGTGGACCTGCCCCGCGAGAGGAGTCAGGCGCGGGGCAGGGGAAAGTGGGGGGGGGGGAGATCATGGCGGGCCGGGCGGGCCGGGCAGTCGGGAGCAAGAGGTGGTTGCTGTCGGCGGCCGTCGGTCTGGCCGTTGCCGTCGCCGCGCTCTTCGGCACGGGCGCGCTCACGTTTGGCGTCACGCGGCACGTCGCGACGCGCGGCGGCACAGCGACCGCGAAGAGCTGGGTGCGCCATGGCCTCGCGCTGCCGCGGCTCATCGCGACATCGTCGTCGGGCGTCACCAAACCGCTGCGTAGGGCGGAGCTCAGGGAGACAGTGCGGCCGAAACTTCCAGTAGGCGTCATAGGGGGCGGAGAAGAGCGGCAGGGGCAACAGCAGCAAGAGCAGCAGCAGCAGCAACAACAACAACAAAAACAGCAAGAGCAGCAGCAACAACAGCAGCAGCAGCAGCAGCAGCAGCAACAGCAGCAGGGCACGACAACAGCGACCGGCAGCGCTGATGGCAACGGCGGGGGCACCGGCGCGGGTGGGGGGGTGCAGCAGCTGGCCATGATGAAGGACGTCAAGAGAGACACGCGCGTGCAGGTGACGGGCGGTCAGCAGAAGGTGGGTGACAAGACGCTCGCCACCAAGTGGTACTTCCCGCCGGCGACGAAAAAGACGCCGTCCCCGCCGCCGCCGGTGGCTGAGTACAAGGGCGACCTCACCAAGGCGCACGGCCACATGCCAGCGCTTGAGCGCGAGCTGGAGATGCTTCCGCGCGCGAGAGAGACGTTCGTGTCGATCGGCTTCGCCACCGAGGCGCACGCGGATTTCGCGCGCAACTGGGCGGCCACGCAGTCCGCAGTCGGCCTGAGCCCCTTGCTCTTCGCGATGGACAAGGGGATGGACGAGTACTGCAAGAAGCACGCCATGCGCTGCTTCCCCGAGCATTCGATGGACAACTCCATTCGCACAATGGACGACTTCGAGGGCGTGGTCACGGGCGGCGTGGGACTCGGCGGCGAGAAGCGGCATGACTTCAGCAAGCACTCCGGGCTGGCGTTCCAGACGATGGGCGCGCGCAAAGCCTACCTGCTACTCGCGGTGGTGGAACTGGGTTACAGAGTGCTGGTGTCGGACGCAGACACTGCGTGGATGCGCGATCCGACCGAGTTCTTCATGTCGCCCGAGGCTGACAGGGCGGACTACTGGACGGCGACCGATTGCTTGAGCGCCGAGCGCGAGCGTCACAGGGGCGGCTGCATCGCGCTCGCGGAGAACCTCAACACCGGCATCATGTTCGTGCGCCCGACGGCGATCTCGAAAAAGATGCTCGCGCAGTGGCTGCATGAGACCGTCGTGGTCGAGGACGCCAACCTACACGACCAGCACATCTTCAACTTCATCGTCAAGCGCGGGCTGCGCGGCTTCGAGCACTGGGAGCCGCGAGACGCCACCGACGAAGCCGCGGGCACGCGCGTGTACCGCGCGGCGGAGGGCTACGGCGCCATGGGCGTGCTGGACCTCCTGCGCTTCGTGAGCGGCAACGTGTACTTCGTGCAGCACCTGCCGCGCGAGCACGACTCGAAGCCGTACGCCGTGCACACGACGTACCAGTTCAACGGCGTGCAGGGCAAGCGCCACCGACTGCGCGAGGAGGGGCTGTGGGTGATCGACGACGACGCGTACTACGGCGCGGACGGCGCCAATTTCCTCTCGCTGCGCCTGTGGGACGAGGCCGGCGGCGTCACGCCGGAGGCCGTCGCGGACGCGGACTGCCTGCGCTTCGCGAGGAGCGCTGCGCAGCTGGACGATCCGGAGGCGGACCTCTCCCGGGTGACGGCGTGCGCGCAGATCGACCGGCACCTCGCGATCGCCGCGTACCAGCGCGAAGCCGTGCGCAATGCGGAGGTGATTGCAGAGCAGCTCGGGCGCGTGCTCATCATGCCGGCGCTCACGTGCTACTGCGAGCGCTACATGGGGCGCACGCTGCCCTCGTGCATCATCGAGGGGCAGGACCTCACGCCGGGGAGGCCCGTGATGGAGCCCTGCCCCATGGACTACATGTTCTTCATACCCAACTGGTACAGCAGCAAGGCGCCCTTTCGCGAGCACTCGATGCTCACCAACCCGCGCGTGCCAGCCGAGGTGCTCGCGTCGCGCAGGGCCGTGTACGTGGGCGACGCCGGCGGCGGGGAGCGCGAGGCCGGCGCGGCGGTGCTGCCGCCAGCGCCCACCGGCGCCGACGTCGAGGCCGTGCTGGGCGGGCTGGGGGAGGTGCGCGTGCTCGAGCTGCGGCAGCCCTTGCAGTCGTTGTGCACGGTGGACGACGCAGCTGCTGTGGACGCGCGCATGAAGACCGTCATCCACTCGGAGGTGCGCTGGTGCGACGCGCTCAAGGACGGGGTTATGCCGTGCCGGTGGGGGTACGACCCGCCGACGGCGTTGGAGGGGCGGGGGCGCGAGGAGTGCATTGCCGAGTGAAGTGCATCTCGTAAAAATCTCGCTGTTTACCACTCGAGTAGTACTACTAATACATAGGTCGTGCATCCACCCTTCCTTCGCTCAATTACGACTCGCAGAGTCGCAGTTGCCAGGCCTGGATCGATCCGGTCGAGTGGTCGCCCGCCTTGGCTGTGAGGCGCCATGTCCCACCAGACTGCGCCCCCTGAAAATGGTTGTCGATGCCACTCGCGATAAGCGATGGCGCGTCCTCCTCGGGTGTGCCTTGCTGGCTCTTCGCCGCAGCCGCCAGATTGAGCGGGGCGCGCGCGCCGCTGCTGGGGCTCTCCAGGGTGAAGTCGACCGTCGATGGGTGCACGGAGTCGAGGTCGACCCTGACTTCGGCAGTGCCGACCTGGAAGTCCACCGGCACGTGCAACGCAGAGCGCGCCTTGACGAAGGGCGCGAGCGGGACGCTGTTCTTGTTGTTGATGGTGACGCATCGCTGGCTCTCTGCATTGAGCGCAGCGGAGCCGTCGGGATACGCGACGATGGCGTCGAGGTCGAGACCGATGAGCGCGTCTTGGTTGTTGGTCAAGGCGAGCGAGGTGTAGTAGCCAGTGGAGGGTATCTCGAGTGCCACCTGCGACCAGGCGCCGAACGCCAGCTCGTCGCCCATGACTTCGTCGGCGAGCGCAACGCGAATGGGATCGATGCCCTCCACGGGCGACTCCAAACTCACGAACACATTGGAAGGCAACCCAGCGCTCTCTCCACCGACGGCCTTGGGGCGCACGTACACGTACAATACGCCCGCGGGGAACGCTTTGCCGTCCTGGCTGGCGACCTTGAACCCGCCGAAGGGCTGGAGTACCACCTCGATGCCGGTGTCACCCTCGCGAGCGGCCGCCACCGACGCGAAGTCGATCTCTGCGCGCCAGCTCGCATCCGCGAAGCCTTCGTTGAGCGCATCGTTGCCGTAGATGTGGAGGGGGGGCGGCGCCGCGATCTCGCTGGGGGTGGCAGCCACGCATCCATGCGGGGCGTCGTCTTCCACGGGCGGGCACGCCACCAGCGCCTCGCTGTCGAGCAGCGCGACGCCACCCAGAGAGAAGCGCGCGGTCGTCGCGCCGTCCTTGTTGTACACGGCGATGTCGTCGCCGCCGCCGCCGATGCTTTTGAGCGGCACCACCACGGTCGTCCAGACGCCTGGCGCGATTGAGGCGATGGAGGTGAGCTTTACCGCTCCGACTCCGACGGCCGCGCCGTTGGACATTTCGCCTGCATACACGTACATGCTCTCGACGGTCGCCTCGTCTGCGGCCAGAATGCTGATCGACACCAGGTCGCTCGTGTTGACGTCACCCGACGCAATACGGTGCAGGCGCATGGCACCCCAAGGCATGAGCTCCACGTCCATAGAGCGCGTGGTGTTCGATCCGGGCGACGCGGCGCTCGAGGGCATGGGCACGCCACTGTCGCCGTAGTAGTTGTTCGTGTTGGACCACGACCTATCCTCGAACACACCCTCGACCGGCGCGCCGTCCGCGAGCGCGACCTCGCGGACGCGGTAGAATGCATCCGTTGAGAGCGCCGCGGCGGGCTCGCCGAGGGTGACGTTCACCCCAAGGGTGTCGCCCCTGACGCAGAAGAGCGACTCGGCCATGCGGGTGATCTCGGTTGCAGGCACGACGCGATCGAAGATGTTCACCTCCGAGACAGCGCCGGTGAAGTACACGGTGTCCTCCGGCGCGTCTCCGACGCCAACGGGCACAGCACCAATAGTGACGGCCCCGGGTGTGGTTCGCAGCGCGGACGCGTCCTCGGCGGAGAGCGTGCGCGTCTCGATGGTGGCTTTCGCCGGCGATTGTTCGATCTGATCGTTCGGCCCTGAACGCAGCGCCATCACGGTCACCGCGCCGCCACGATCCGCGTGCGATGCGTCCACCGTCGCGAAGAGCAAGACCCACTCTCCCACGACGCCCTCGACGCCGCTCAGGAGCGTGTAGGCCCCCTCGAGGCCGCCGGTCATTGACACCTTGACGCCCCACTCACAGCCGCCGTAAGGCCCGGCCTGGAAGCACCCAACCACAACGCCCGTGTCGCTCTCGCCGTCGGCGGTAGGGGCGTACGTGCTAACGACGGGGGCGACCTCCCCGTTGATGGCGTCGAGGCGCGCCCACACCAACACCGACATCGCCTTGGTGTCCAAAAGCTCCTGGGGGATGGCGTCGGCGACGATGGCGCCACCACTTGTAGGGTTACCAATCGCCTTGGCGCTGGCCGCCTCCACGGTTGGGTTGAATACCATGGGCCCGGGCGGCGACACGCCCGGCGCACCGGCGGCGCACGCGCTGCCATCGGAGGCCGCGTCACACACAACGAGCGCGCCGGCGTCGACCCCGGTGGCCACGCCGCTGAGCTGGGTCGCGGAGCTGCCAGCGTTCTGGACGGCGCCGTCCACGCTGAGGGTGTTGTAGGGTCCGCACTCGTCCAGCGCGAAGCGCAGCACGGGCTGGGGATCAAAAGAGAGGAGCGCCTCGCTCTGCTCGGTGGGCACGAAGACCACGGCGGTGGTAGAGGAAGACGATTCCGCGGAAAGCGCGGGAACGCACGACGCGGCTGGCGCCGTCGCGCACTCCGAGAGCTGCTCCTCCGACACGCTCGGGAGCGGGACGAACGGCGCGGGCTCCACGTACAGGCGCACCGTGAATGCGTCGGCCGCGGTCTGCGCCGCGGTCGCCTGCACGGCGATGGCGGGCACCTCGTACAAGGCAGCCGCGCACGTCTGGGCGACGGTGGAGATGCACGTGAGCTGCGAGTCGTCCAGGGACAGGTCCTCCGCAACAAACGTCAACTCAGCAGCGACAGGCAGCGCCTCCGGCGTGCCCGCCGGGCAGCTCGGGGTGCTGTAGTTCTTGGGCACGGCAAGCGTCATGGCGTCAATCACCACCGCCGCAGCGGCACCCCCGGAAGCAGCGCCGGCGCTGTGGATGATGGTTACGCTGTCGAAGGCGGCGTCCTCTGGAACCTTGGTTGGGTCAGCGGTGAACGTCACGTCGAGGGTCTCGTCGTCTTCAAAACCAGCGAGGTCGACGAGCTGGATGAGGGGTACACGGTACGTCGCGGTACCGGTGGGATCGCGCACCGATTCGAAGCCCAGCACGAACTCGGCGACGCTCGCAGCGTTGGCCGAATCCTGTGCGGAGTCCGTGAGGCTGATGCGCAGGGTGGCGCCCGCGCCGAAGGTGCCCTCAGCGGCGGTGAAGCGAAGGGCGCCCGCTGGGTTGATGACGCTGGCGTCGGTGGTGGTCGCGTTGCCGTCCGCATTGGCGTACGCGACGCTCGCGCCGTAGCTCGTGTCCTCCCATCCGAAGCTGAGGACGCCATCGGCAAAAACGGTGGTGTTGTCTTCCACCGTGGTCAGGCCCCCGGTGCAGTCTCCAGCGGCGAGGACGGCGTCGGCGCTCTCAAGAGAGGCGACACCCGCATCAACGACGAACGACCCCACCGTGCTGCAGCCGGATAGCTGGAGGGAGTCAATTTCGAACACAACCTCAGAGCCAGCGTGCTCGGAGAGGAAATAGATCGTGTCGAACGACGTGTGGGTGGAGTTCTCGCCGAACAGCGGCATCGAAGCCATGCGCCAGTCCCAAGTGGGGGGCGTCGCCGACGCGGCGAGCAGGTCGGCGAGGCTGCGGCGCTCGAGCGCGATTCCCGGCGCGTTGGTGGAGTCGGCGAGAACGACGTACACGTCCTCGAGCTCCTCCACAGCCACGTCGCCCTTGATGTAGAACTGCAGGGCCTCGGCGGGCGTGTCCGCGGCGCCGAAGCGCAGGCGCCCCGTCGCATCGCCACCGAGAGCCTTGAAGATCTCCATGCTGGCGCCCGCCTCCTGAAGCTTGACGTGGATCGACGCGTCCCCGGAGCCGTCCCTCCCCGAAGGGAAGGCGGGGTCGACGATGGCGCCGTCCGTGACGTTCGCACCGTACGACCAGCCCTCAACAAAACCCTCCTCGAAGATGGAACAGCGGCGCTCGGGCAGGGCGCTCTGCGCGGTGGCGCCGTCCTTGTACACGGGATCTGACAGCGACGCCGTGTCGCCGGCGGCAGGCTGCGCGTCAACCCCGCGCGCTGCGAGCGCGCAGCCCACCGCCGCCGCCGCCGCCGCGAGGCGG
>RQSC01000908.1:74629-86909 GCA_013416795.1 Prasinococcaceae sp. CCMP 1430
AGCGCCTGAATCCGCCCCGCTCGGCCGCGCAGCGCGCCCCGGCGTGGCCTGCGCGCCGCGGCTCCCTCTCGCTCGCGCGTGCTCGCTCGCTCGCTCGCTCGCTCGCGCCCCCCGCGCATTTTCCCGGCGCCAGCGTGGCACCAGCTGAGGCGGCAGCTGAGCGTGGCGGCGGGAGCGTTCTCAACGAAAGAAGGCGGGCGCGGGGCTGCCACCTCAGGCGGCGGCAGGGCGCTCGCCCGCTGCGATGATGGGCGGTGATGCAGGCGCGCCCGCCCCCCCCCATCCGACCGGACGCGCCGCCGCCGGCCCCCCCGCGCCCTCGTTGCCGGCGGGCACGTCGCTCCCGCCCTTTACAGTGGTGGCGTCCTCGCGGGGTGCCGCGGGGCCACCGCCGCCGGTTCCTGGGCCGCTCCCCGGAAACGCCTCTGTCGCTGGGCCGCTCTTCGCGCACGCTCCAACGCACGCAGCCGCTGTGGACGCCGCGGCACTGGCGGCCTTTACGACCGCCGCGGCGCGCGCGGCCGTTCCGACTGGTCTCGCCGCTCCGGCCGCCGCCGCGCCGTCGCCTTCGCCCGTTGTTGCGGTGGCCCCTCCGACGGGGCCTGCGGTTGCAGCATCATCGCCTGCAGCATCATCGCCTGCAGCATCGTCGCCCGCATGGGTGTCAGCGTTTGCTGCCGCGCCCGCCCGCCAACCGACGCTCCTTCCCGCGCCGGCACCGACGTCGGCTTCCGCGATTCCATACCGAGTTGCGACGGAGGCCCTGCCTAGTAGGGTGACGTGCGAGGCTGGAGACGGTGGCTTGGCACCGGCGTCGGCTTTCGCGATTCCATACCGAGTCGCGACGGAGGCCCTGCCTAGTAGGGTGACGTGCGAGGCTGGAGACGGTGGCTTGGCACCGGCGTCGGCTTTCGCGATTCCGCACCGAGTCGCGATGGAGGCCATGCCTAGAAGTAGAGTGACGTGCGAGGCTGGAGACGGCGGCGCCAAGCCACCTCAGCGCGCCGTGGAAACGGACGGCGACACAGAAACGGATGACGTCGACACCGACGCCGGCGCTGATGATCGAGGCGGAGCACGCTGCGAGCACCCTTCACACACGGCGGCAGTCGAGGTGGCAGCTGAGATCGATGCGCTCGGCTCGCACCCTTCACACACGGCGGCAGTCGAGGTGGCAGCTGAGATCGATGCGCTCGGCTCACACACGGCGGCAGTCGAGGTGGCAGCCGAGATCGATGCGCCCTCGCCGCGGCAGGGCAGAGTCGTCGACGATGTGCTACCCGCGGCTGTGCCGAGGCGCCCACGTTCTGGCCACCGCAAGCCGAAGGCCTTCCCCAAAGTCGAACCCATCAGGTGTTCGTGCTGCGGCGAGCCCCCTCACCCTGGCGATCCGAATGAGGTGTGGTTGGCGTGCGAGACGTGTGACACGTGGGCCCGCTTCGAGTGCGACTTCAAGGCGCGGCAGCGCCGCCGCAACAGCACGCCGCACGCCCTGAAGCGGCTCTTCAGTGGCCGCCTGCAACGCTGCTCGCAATGCTCAGCGACCAATCGGACGAAGTGTTCAGGAGCGCCGCAAGCAGGCCACGTTGACGCCGACGGGGTCGGCGCAGCGCGCGTGCGCGCACTGCGCTACCTGCGGCGGCATGCGTCGACGTACGTGACGGAGGAGATGGCCGCACACACGCTCGAGCAGCTTGGCCAACTGTGGCTGAGTCCTACGCCACTGCCGCGCTCGTCCTCGTTCGCAGGCACAGACATCCTGTGCTTTGCACCGAAGAAGGACGACGACGACGCGGTGAGGGCCGCACATGAGCAGCAGCGCAGCGGCTTCGAGGGAGTGAAGAGGGAACGCACGGCTGCGGAGGCGGCCGCGGCGCTATACGCCTCCCTTACGGCCACGCCTGAGCTCGCGCACGAGTTTGCCGCCACCCCGCCCAGCGCTTTCGACAAGCCCCAGAAGGCGCAGCCGACCAAGCCCAATGCTAGAGCTTCCAATCGACGGAGCGTCGCCGATTCGTCGCAGCGCTCGCGCGCGGGCCCATCCCAACACAGGGGTGCCGTACGAGTGGGCGTCAAAGACGAGCCTGGCTCTCCGCGCGCGGCGCAGCAGCGAACGGGCGGCGGCAGCGAGCACCAGGACCCCTCTCTTTGTGGCGAGGACGACTGGGCGTACGAGCAGGAGCGTCCCAAGTACCCCGTGCCCAAGAAGGCGAAGATCGACGCGCCGCGTGGCCAACGATGCAAGAAGGTGGTCTCCGCCCTCGTGGCCGACGGCCGCACAAACCACTCGAAACGCTCTGGCACGAGCGCTGCCAGCGCCAACGCCAGCGCTGCCGGCTTGGATGGCGGAACGCAGGCGGTGCGTCCTGCAAAGGAGGAGTCGGGGCCCGTCGCCCCGAGCGCGGACATGGAGGGGATCCGACACGGGCTGGAGGGCGCAATCGCGTGCGATGAGATGGCCTTTGCGCGCGTGGCGAAGGTGCGCTACCTGCTCTACGGCATTCAGTGGCGTCTCGGGTTGGACCCTGCGAGCATCGCCGCCACGGCGCCGTACGTGGCCGCACTGAAAAACCACCACAAGGTCCGCTCGGTGGCCGAGGCGGCAGCGCGGCTGGCGGTGGCCACGCCGATGTGGCGCGGCGCCGTCGAGGACGCCGAGAGGAGAGGCAGCGACGTGCACCTCCTCGACCAGGTGCGCGCACAGCGAGAGGCAGGCGAGAGCAAGTGACGCGGACGTCGCGGCGAGCGCGCGCCGCGCTGCGGGCGATTGCGCCGTCACGAACTATCTTTGATTACGCCCACGAGCCCGTCCCCTAAAGCTCCCGGTGCGACGCAGGCCCCGCTCCCGACCCTCGCCCGACGAGCGTGCGCAGGAAGCGCTTGATACGTACGTACCACAGCGAGGCGAAGGCAGGGAGCGCTTCGGCGCCGCCCTCGGCTTGCATGGCCCTCACGAAATGCGCCTCCGCCTCGGTGGCGTTGGCAGCGATGCGCGCACCGCCGTCACCCAGCGCGTGCAGCCAGCCGAGGCTGTAGTACGCCTCGGCCACGCCCTCGGCGGCCGCCTTCTCGAGCAAGCGCACCGCGTCCCTAGCGTCGCCTGCGTGCGCGCGCGCGAGTAGCAGGTGCGCGGCGTCCACCCACGCCTCGTGTGCGCCCGCTTCCGCCGCCATGCTGAGCGCAGAGGGTGCGAGCGGCGTCAGCGGGGTGCAAGGCAGGCGCAGATATGGCAGGCGGGCATACAACGGCTCGCGCTCGCGCGCGAGCGCGCTGCTGCACTCACAGGTGGTATTTCATCGCCGCCTGCGCGTGGTCCTGGCCCGGTTGCAGGAGCAAGTGTGACGTGCGCCCCTCCGCGAGCGCTCGTGCGCGCCCCTGCAGCAAAAACGCCGCGTTGCTCGCGGCCGTGGCCGACCCCTGCTCCGCGGTGAGTACGAAGTCGATGAGCGCGCCCAGCTCGCTCTCGCCGTGTTCCAAGGCGTTGACCGTGTCATCCGTGACGTCCCCCCACTCCGAGCGCTCCGAGACGAACACGCGCAGGAAGCGCAAGCCCTCGCTGCAATTTTGGCGTACCCCCTGCCCATGCAGGTACATGTGGCCCAGCTGGTGCGGCGCTCGCCAGTGGCCGGCGTCCTGCGCTGCCTGGAACGCCTCGTACGCGGGGCGACACAGCACGCCGTCGTCGCCCTCGCCCTCCTGGGCCTCCACCTCGCCGCCCGCCGCGACGGCCGCGCGCCACTCCTGCAGGTGCAGCGAGCCCAGATTGAAGTGGCCGTCCGGGTCATCGATCGCCGCAGCCTCCTCGAAGTATTCCCGCGCCCGCGCCGTGTCCTTCTCGACGCCGTGTCCATTCCAGTACATGACGCCCAGCGCATTGAAGGCGGCTGGCATCCCATGGACCTCCGCGCAGCGCTCAAACAGGGTGAGCGCCGCGGCGGTGTCCTCCCCGGCGCCGCCGAGGCCCTTCATCAGCATATAGCCGAGGTTGAATTCGCCCAGCGGGTCGCCCCCCGCAGCAGCCTCGCGAAATGCCCGCAGCGCGGCGGCGCCGTCGGGCTCGACGCCGGTGCCCGTCAGGTAGCGAAAGCCCATCTGTCGGTGCCCGCCCGGATCACCGCCGCGCGCGAGTGCCAGATCGGCCTCGACCTCGTCGGCGCTCTCTCCCACGCCGCCGTCGCCGCCCAGTGACAGCATGTCACCCGCCTCCGCCGCGCGCAGGCTCTCGAGCGTGTCGCCGTGGCGGTGCATGTCGCGCAGTTGCGCGGGCGGCGGCGGCAGCGCGAAGTCCTGCGCGTCCTCGGCACGCCGGAGCAGCTCGTCGGAGGCGGCCGACAGGAGGCGCGCGGCCTGGGTGCACGACAAGGGGTCGACGTCCGCTCCCGCGCGCGGCCCGCCGCGGCCCGCCGCGAGGCGCGCTCAGAAACGATCGCGCACATGTCAAAGAGGGTTTGGAGAAGCGGAGGCTTCGCGTCGGTGGGTTTCGGTCGGTGGTGGGCGGTGGGCTCGGCGGGGCGCGCGCGCGAGAGCGAGGGCCGGCGCCGGACGCAAGGGTGTCCCCTTCCTTTTTTTGCGCATTCACAATCTGAGAATGTACATACATATCATATTTAACCACGGGCGCCTCGAATCGAATCTGGCTGCGTAGCACAGAAGTACAGTGGCATCGCGCTCCTCCGCCGCGGATCTGCGCGCATCGCCGGCCGGGCCTGCCGGCGAATTGCGGAATTGGCCGGCGGACCCGGGTGGGAATCCGATCCGCGCGCGCGCGCGCGGGCGCGCGCCGCGCCGGCAAAAGATACGCGCGCCGGAGCGACACGGGGCGACGGGTGCGCGCGCGCGGCGCGCGCGCGCGTCTTTTTCAGCCTTTTTTTTTTCTTGGTGTGCGTGTGTGTGTGTGGTGTGTTGCCGGCGAGCGCTGCGCGCGGCGTGCGCGCGTGGTGGGGCGGCGCGGGGGACGGCGCAGGGGAGGGAGGGGTGGAGGGGGTTGAGGGGAAGGGGGCCGCGAGCGTGGTATCCTCCTCTGTGCGCTCGCGATCGGCCTCGGCGCGGAGGAGCTGCTGCTGCCGCCGCCGGCGCCGCGGCGCGCGTCGACGACCCCTGCGGCGGCATCGCGCGCGCGCGCGCGCACGCGCGCGCGAGCGCTGACGCGTTGCAGTCCCAGCGCCCCCGCCAACGCGGGGGGAATGTGTGTGTGTGGGGGGGGTGGGCGGGTGGGTGGGAAGGGGAGAGGGAGGGGAGAAGGCCAGCCAGCCAGCCAGCCGCGCGCGCGCTGTGGCACCCCGCGGTGCACCACCCCCAAATTGCATATCCGCGAAACACTCGCCGCCTCGTACGATATGAAAAATGATGTACCATCGCACCACACATTTTACGGAAATGGGAGATGAATGATGGTGCCCGTGTGTGCGAAAGCAGCGAGCGCTGCGTCGTTGCGCGCTGCCTCTCCTGCTGTTGACCACAGCGCGCGCGGGCGGCGAGGCCGCTTTGCGCGAGTGGGCGGGCGCGTGTCGGGTGGGCCCCTCCCCCTCTTCTCCGCCGGAGGGGGATCTGAGGGGGCGTTCGTTCGCCGCGGGCGGCCGCCGGGCGCGCGCGCGCACACCGCGCGGCGCAGCTGCGCGCGGCGCGGCGCGCAGCGCGCAGCCAGCGGGAGCGCTCGAAGCGCGATCAGCTGCCGCTGGCGGAGGTGATCGCGCGCGAGGAGGCCCAGCGGCGCCTCGGGGAGGACGACGTCGCCAACGATGCCGACGTGATCGACGTCGGCGATGAAAAGGAGGGTCAGGATCAGCTGGAGGATCAGTCCGGGGGCGTGGGCACCGGTGGGGAAAGCGCCCCGTCGGGCTCGGACGCGCCGCCGTACGTCCTGCCCTACGACGAGGACCCGCGCGTTGTCGTGGTGGCACGCAAGCCGAAGAGCTTCCTGTTCAAAAATCTGCTCACGGACCAGGAGGCGGACGCGCTCATCGACATGGCGAGGCCCACCATGTTGAAGAGCACGGTGGTTGACAGCAGCACGGGCAAGAGCGTGGACTCGAACATCCGCACGAGCAGCGGCACGTTTCTCTCGCGCGGGCAGAACGACCTGGTGAGTGTGATCGAGGAGAAGGTAGCCAACTATTCGAAGGTGCCGGTGACACACGGCGAGGGGCTGCAAATCCTGCACTATGAGATCGGTCAGAAGTACGAGGCGCACTACGACTACTTCCACGACAAGTTCAACACGAGCCCGGAGAAGGGCGGCCAGCGGCTCGCGACGGTGCTCATGTACCTGACCACGGTCGAGAAGGGCGGCGAAACGGTCTTCCCGCACAGCTCGCCCAAGCCCGACTACGCCGCGCCACCGCTGAGCGACGAGTTTTGGTCGGCCTGCGCTAAGCGCGGCGCCGCGAATAAGCCGCAGAAGGGTGACGCGCTGCTCTTCTTCTCGCTGACCGACAACATGAAGGAGGACTCGAGCAGTCTGCACGCGAGCTGCCCAGTCATCGCCGGCGAGAAGTGGTCGGCCACCAAGTGGATGCACATCGGAGAGTTCGGGACGGGCACAACGCGCACAAATAAACACGAGGATGGCAAGAACTGCAGGGACGACAACGCCAACTGCGCCATGTGGGCGAAGGCGGGCGAGTGCGACAAGAACCCGGCCTTCATGACAGGCCCGGAGGGCCAATGTCAGATGTCGTGTGGGGCGTGCCACACGGACGTGCCACACATAGGTTAGGCGCGGGCGTCGGCTGTAAATCACTACGCATCAGTAATACGTGCAGCGGGCGAGCTCACACGCGTACGCAAGGCGCCCGCGGCTCGACCGTGCCCCTGCTCTCTCGCGAGCGCGTGCTGCTGATATTGGCCATGCGCTCCGCGAAAACGGGTGCTGTACGCTCGCCACGCATGCGCAGTGTGCGCGCACATACGCTGCCGCTGGTAGACTCTCCGTTATACACGCGCGCGCCGAGAGCGCATGGCACGAAATTCCACGCCGCGCAGCGTCTACCACCTTGGCAAGGCCATGGGGGCGGCCGGGGCGCGCGCATTGTGTCAGCGGCAGTCGTCGCATGGCACGCGCTCGTGCCGCGACAAGCACGCACGCGCCCTCGCACGCCTCTCGCGCGCTGACCGGGGAACTCACTCGTCGTCGTCCATGATGTTGCGCCGGCGGAAGGTGGTCGTCGCTTTCTTCTCCGCCTGCACGCCGTACGACTCGACCATCTTGATGAGCCTGTCCTCGGAGATCTTCTCCTGGATCTGCCCGGCACTCGCCTGGCGGATGATAGTCTCCTCAACGGAACGCGCCTTGTCGGGCTTGACGAGCGCGATGCGCGCCAGCCGCTCGCGCGCCTCGGGCTTGAGGACTGATGCCAGAATGGTCGCGCGCTGCACGGCCACGCGCACGGCGCACCGTCAGCCGCCGCGAGCGCCGCGATTGCTGGAGGCGCAAGGCCCGCGGCTCTGCGCGCTTTCGTCGCTCTCGCGCTGCGCGAGGTGAGGCACGCCGCACGCCACGCGCCGCACGTCGCCAATGGGCATCCCACAGCGCTTCCGCACGCGCGCCTGCCCACCGCTTCCGCCCCTGCCGCCGCCGGCCCGCGTCCCCGCGCGCCACCGCACCTGCTCCTCCATCGCCTCCTGCTGCTGCTGCTTCTGCTGCATCTGCTCTGCGCTCGCGCCGCCGCCCATCGCGGCCATCTGCTGGGCGATGCCCGAGTTGGCGTCCATGGCCGCGCGCCGGCGGAGGGAGGCGAGCAGGCGACCAGGCGCGTGCGCGCGTGCGTGGCAGCGGTGCGGCCTTGGGTGGCGTGTGTGTGTGTGCGTGTGGTGGTGGGCGGGTGGGTGTGTTGGGGGGGACGGGTGCCGCGCGCGGTGTGGCGGCGGCGGCCGTGCCTCCGCGCGGGTCAAACGCGCGCGCACGCGCCCGCATCCCGCCCCCATCAAAACGCACCCTTTTTGCGGAAATGAGTGAACCCTACAGTACATCAAACCCTAATTCTGATCGCACCATCAAAAGTCACGCGCTTTCAGCTTCGATAGCCCCGAACTCGGGAGATGAACCCTGATCGAGAGGGTTATTATCCGGAGGTGCGGCAGAGCGTGCGAGAGGGGCGCGCCTCACCCCACGCTCCCCCCCCCCCCCCCTCCTGCCTGGCTGTGCGCCCGCCCGCCAGCGCGGGAGGGTGGCGGGAGGCCTTCAGGTGGTCGCCTCGCTCGGGGCGCCGCCGCCGCCGCGGCGCGGCGCGGCGCGGCGCGACGCGGCGGCAGCGCGGCGAGGAGGGCGCGCGCGAGCGGCCGCGCGACTGCGTGGGGCAGGCCGCCCCTGCGGACAGCGGCGGCAACGCGTGGCGCATCGGCGACACCGGCGTCGAGGTGGCGCCGGGTGAAGCACCGGCGAGCAGCTGCATCAAGTGCTTCGGCGTGACCTTCGTGGCGTGTCCGAGGTGCCAGATGCAGGACGCGCAGAGCTGCCCGCTCTGCGGCGGCAAGGGCCTCGTGCCGTGCCCGCTGTGTAACGCTGCCGCGGCGGAGCGCGTGGAGGGTGCGGCCATGTCAGTGGAGGAGAGACGAGCGAGCGTCGCGTCGCCGTGGGAACCGCCCGACGCGCGAGGCACGAGGGACAGCGAGAGGCCGCGCCAGGTTGAGGGCGCAGGCGTTGCTGACGAGAGCGCGGTGGGGGCAGTCGTTGACGCCATCGACAGCCGGCCGGAAGCACGGGCGAACGCACTCCAGGGGGGAGCGGGCTCTAGCGACGGCAGCAGCGCGGGGAAGCGGCCCCGGCGCAAAATGTCCGCCGAGCACCGCGCCAAGATCTCAGCCTCCATGAAAGGCAAAAACCGAGCGCGCAAGAGCGAAGAGCACCGAGCGGCCATCAGCGACGCGATGCGCGACGCCCTCGCCGCGCCCGAGGTGCGACAGCGCATGAGCAAGGGCAGGCGCGCCGCGGGGCACAGGTGCAGCATCTGCGGGCAGGAGGGGCACAACAGGAGGACGTGCCCGCTAATACGGGTCTCAAAGTCGAAGAACGCGGGGTAGGAGTCTAGCTAGCTTCGGCGCGCACGGGACCTCGCGGCGCCTTGCGCCATCGAATGTACACAACGCATTATCTGTACGCGGCGCGGAACATGCAACCCGCGGCCGCCTCGGCGCTCACGCGGCGCTGACCGGGTCGTCCGAGAATGTCTGCATGACGAAGCGTCGCCACTCGAGTTCGCTGAAGTGCATGTGCGCTCCTGGCGTGGTCGCGTACGAGAGCTGCGAGGCGACCAACGTCAGCACCGAGCCTCGGGCGCGCGCACTGGCAAGGCAGCGCAGGCGAGTGGCGCGAGCGCGCGCGGGCACGCTCCGCCAGACGCACCCTTCCGCTCTTTTCCAGCGTGGACAGTCCGAGCGTGTCATTGGAATACACAGGGGTGGTGTGTCCATCGACGGCCTCGAAGCTCCCATCCGGAGCGAGCACGTCGTACCCGAAGTAGGCCGAGACCGGTGGCTGCACGACCTCGTCTTCGGTCGCCTTCACGAGCAGGACTTTCTCGAGCGACAGCATGTTCTGCTTGTAGGTCGAGTTGAAGGAGGAGAGCTGATTGAGGTCCGCGAGAAAGGTGCAGCCCTTGATGAAGGCGTTGACCCGCGCCGGGTCGCGGTAGTAGTTTGCCGGCGCGATGGCCTTTTGGGCCAGCCGCGTGTACGCCAGGTCGCCGAGGAACTCAGCGTAGTACTTGCAAAAGGGCTCGCTGACGTTGCAGCTGGGGAAGCCCGAGACGCCGCCGTGCGGGCCGTGCATCGACACGTAGCGCCTCACCGGCGGGTCGTTGTATCGCTGGATGTAGCCGCGGATGACCAGGTTGCCCTGGCTGTACCCGATTGCGTTGAATCCGCCGGCCAGCTTCGGGTCGTTCTGCACGGTGGCGGCGAATACCTCGATCTGCTGGTCGAGCGGCATGACGAACGAGTTCTCGCGGTCGACAGCATCGCTGTGCGCGCGTTCGCGAGGGGAGGGGGCCGGTGGCGGCGGAACGGTGAGCGCGGGCGAGGGCGGCAGTGCGAGGCCGCAACGCGCCCGGCTCGCGCGAGAGCGCACCTTCGACCGATGCGCACGCTCGCGGAGTAGACGCCGAGCAGCTCGCCCGCGAGCGCGCGGTAGTGCTCCATGCCCGCCGACCCGGCCGCGTCGCCGAGGCCGTGCATCGCGACGACCGGCCCGGGCTCAGCGATGGCGACGAGGTGAATGTGCATTTTACGAGCGCGAGAGACGCAGACTCAGACGGAGACACGCTGAGCGACTCGAAGGAGATCGAAATCGGCACCGATCCGAACAACGCGGACACAGACTATGACGGTCTCTTTGACGGCGCGGAGCTCTCCATGGGCACCGACCCGAACAACCCGGACACGNCGTCGGCGTGCTCGTCGAGTATCATCTCGTGCTGCGCGCGGTTGCGGATGTCCGAGTGCGCCGAGTGCGCACCGCCAGAGGAGGCTCGGCGCCAGGCCCGGGGGGCTGCGGAGGGCCTTGGCGGCATGGTGCTCGGGCTGGCGCTCGCTGCCGGGGCAAGCGACGTCGTCCGGGCCGTGGTCGCCGCGGTTGCGGCGGAGTGGGTCGGCGCCGAACGCGGGCGCCGTGCCGCACGTGCGGAGGGGGACGACCTTCGTCAAGAAGTCGCCCGGACGCTGGCGCGGCTGGGCTGCGTCTGCAGGAGCCTGAGGGCCGCGGCGGGCGAAGGCGCGAGCCCGCTGTGGCGAGCGCTGTGCGAGGACGACTGGCGAGCAGTCCCGCGGCGGGCGCATTCGGCCCCCGTCGTGCGCGCGCGCGCGCTGCTCGACACTGGCAGGATTGGCTGGAAGGACGCTTGGGCCCGCGTGCGGCTCGAAGCGAAGCGCACCGTGCTGCTGCCCGAAGACTTGTTGGACGAGCACGCGCGCTGGTACTACCGCTTCAGGGAGGGTGCGGGCGAGCACTGGACGACGAACGACCCGTGGTGGCGCGGCGAAGAGGCGTCTCGCGTGGTTTTCAGCGCGGACGGCCGCCTGCGCCGATCCGGCGGCTGGCGAGACGCCGATGAGGGCGAGCTCTGCCTGCGCTGGCGCCTCGCGCGTGGCGGCGCAGCGCTGCGCGTGTGGGTGAACGGCAACCCGGCGCCAACGTACAAGGTCGTTCGATGTGAGGCGAGCTGGCATTTCGTCGTCACGTCCTGCTGGGGCGTGTACATGTGCGGCGACATGCCGCGGCGCGGCAGCGGCGCGCCGGAGCTGGAGGACGATGCGCTGGGCACCAGCGTGCAGGATCAGATTGGCGAGGCGGCCGTCTACAACGAGCTCCTGGGGTCCACCGACGACGCGCAGCCAGCGTTCCTCGCCCTCGACGACGAGATCGACGGGGGTGGGAGGGGCGCGGGCAGAGGCACCGCGCGTGCGAGCCGCGGGGCCGGGCCCCCATCGGTGAAGCTGTGGCACGACCGCGCACAAGAGATGACTCTCGAGCGCCTCGCCGAGCACTTCGCCGGTGGCATCTATGAGGCGGCAGCGGAGCTAGCAGCGGAGCTAGAGTAGAGAGGGCAGCGTGCGAGTGCCACCGGGCCATGGCCTGCTCGGTCGGCTGGTTAAGAATGCTCTCTTCAGAAGCGCAACATGTCCCGCGTCATGGCCGTCGGCTCTCTCCCGAGCTTCTCCATTTTCTCGGCGCTGCGCGATGCGCAAGGGGTGTTGCCAGGGGTCAGCGCGTGCACGCGCGAGCGCGCGAACGCGAAGTGGGCGAAAGGAACGCCTTCGTGCACGCACCTGGTGAAGCCGTTCTCCACGTTTGCGAGGTCCTCGCCGAAGCGTGCGAGCGCCCCCTGTGAGATCGCTCAGAGTGGTGGTGGTGGGCAGCGCGGGCGGCGGCACGCAGCGGCGGGCGTCAGCGGCGCAGCGCGTGCGCCGTTCGCCGCGGCGCCTGCGAGCCGCACGCGCCCACCCGCACTCAATCCGCTGCGCGTCTTGCGCGGAGGCAGACGCACCGCCAGGTCCTTGGGCGGCTCCCGGCAGCTCTCTTCCACTTTGCACGACGCGTCGTACTCGGGGGTGCCCCGCTTTGCGAGATTCTCGAGCTGCTTGCGCCGCTCGGCCTCGAGGTCGATTTTATAGTTGAACGACTCGGAGCGCTCCTCGAAGGACGCCTGCGTCGCACGCTGTGCCTCCTCGTCCATGAATACGATCTGCGCGGCGCCTGCGCCGCGCGGCGCGCCCAGCAGACCGTACGCCAGCAGCGCGCCCCCCGCCGCCAGCTTGGCGTACTCGAGCGCGCGCGCGGCGCCGCCGC
>RQSC01000917.1:12573-20073 GCA_013416795.1 Prasinococcaceae sp. CCMP 1430
GTGTGTGTGTGTGTGTGTGTGTGTGTGTGTGTGTGTGTGTGTGTGTGTGTGTGTGGAGGCACGAGGAGGGGCTGCCGCCGCGCGCACTGTGTGTGTGTGGCGGCGAACGCAGCAACGGCTGCAACGCGCGCACCGCCAGCGTGCAATAACCACCCATCATTACAAACAATTCAAACAGACATCAAATGTACCCACGGGAACGGCACAGATACATCAAAAACCCTCACCCGAAACCCTCGCACCGAACCGAGTCGAATGAGGGGGACACCGAGCAGCACCCGGGTTCGACGACGGTGCCAGCCGGGGACTACACAAGGCTTCCCAGGGGTCTACTTCGCGCCCACCGGGGTTCTTCGGAGGGGAGGGATCCATAAGCCTTGGCACCTCACGACGATTGCTATTGACAGTACAGGCTGCGGTGTGGCCGGGATCCCACCCGGACAATGCGCGCTGCTCCTCCGGTCTCGACGAGGCGACTCGGGGAAAGGAAAGGACAGTCCCGGATGTTTTGTAAAATACCCCGGACTCCACACACAGCAAAAAACAGATTAGAGAAAAAAAAAGAAAAAAGCAGCCGCCGGCGGCCGCCGGCGCGGCCCACTTGGCGCGCCCGGGGCGAACGCGCTCCTTCCTCCCCCCCCCCTCCTCCCACCACCTCCGGCTCACGCGCCGTCCCATCCCGCGGCCGCGATGGGCGGCCGGCGGCGCAAGAAGAGGACGCACGACCTGCACGAGCAGGGCGGCGCGCGCGCGCGCGGCGGCGGCGGCATGTGTGTGTGTGTGTGTGTGTGTGTGTGTGTGTGTGTGTGTGTGTGTGTGTGTGTTTGATGTGTGCGCGTGCGCGGACGCGTCAGTCATGCATGCGCATGTGCATGTGTGTGTGTGTGAGCGCGTGCATGCGCATGCGCATGCGTGTGTGATTGTGTGCATGCGCATGCGTGTGTGTGCGTGCATGCGTGCGTGTGCGCACGCCCGCGCGCAGCCAGCGCGCGCGCACCCTCGCCTCCCCCTGCCGCGAACGCGGCCACCCGCGCGTGTAGCTCGCGCGCCTCGCCCTCGCCACAGCACGCGCATGCGCGGTGCGAGGCGCACAGCGGCACGCCGCCGGGCAGCGGCGCGGGGAACGCGCCCGAGCGGCACGTGTGCGTGTGTGTGTGCGCGCGCGCATGCGTGTCCGCCGCGAGCGAAGAGGCGGAGACCGCCGCGGCGAGGCTCGACGCGGGCGCCTCCGACACGCACGCCAGGAGGAGGAGTGCGCGGAGGAGGAGCATGCCGGAGAGCACGGGCACACGCGCACACACACACACACGCACACACACACACACACGCGCGCGCGCGAACACACACACACAGACACACACACACACACACACACACACACACACACACACACACACACACACACACACGCACACACACACGCACGCACACACCGCGCCCGCGCCGCGTGTGTGGCGCGCCGCGCCAGCTCAGCTCGGCGCGGCGCCGAGGGGGCGCCGAGGGGGCGCCGCGCGTCGCATGCGGTTTGACCTCGATTTTGAAACCGTCAAAATGCGTCCAAAACGTCGCCTGCGTTTTGACCTCGGTTTTCAACCCATCAAAGTGCGTCCAAAACGTCGCTGCCTTCGTTTTGACCTCGGTTTTGAAACCATCAAAATGCGTCCAAAACGTCGCCTGCGTTTTGACCTCGGTTTTCAAACCATCAAAAGTATTGTAGTCCAAAACGCCGCCTGCGTTTTGACCTCGAATTTAACACCATCAAAATGCGTCCAAAGCGCACTCCGAATCGCGAATGCGAATTGCGCGAATGCGGCAGAAACTGGTATCGTGGGATCGATCGGCATGAATTGAATTCGGGTCGTGTCGATGTGGTACGGTACATAGTTTGCACCCGGGAGCGGATCCGGCCTCAGACCCCATCGAGGGTCGGATGCGAGATGAGGAGCCGATCGATGTATCCCAGATTCGATCCGATTTTTGGGATTTGCCGGCGAATTCGGATCGATCGAATCCGCGCGCGGAAAAAAGCGCGCGCGTCGCCGGCGGGGGCTCCCGCCGCGGCGCTCCCGCCGCCCGAGGGGTGGAGGTGCCACAGCGGCGGGGTGGCGCGGGCGCGGGAGGGGGAGGAGCGGCGGGCGCACTCGGTGACCGCGAGCGCGACGGTGCCGGTGGGCGAACCGCCCCTTTGCCGTAAGCGGCGTTGTTGCCCAGCGAGCACGCGCAGCGAGCGAGGTGTGTACCGTACATGTGTGTATATTATAGGGCCGGCGCGCGCGCCCCTGGGCGTCACGGCTCGCGCTGGCGCTTGCGTAGCTGGCGCATGTACCGCTCCCACTTGGCGTGGTCGAGGTCCTCCAGGCTGTCGAGCTCGGCGATGGCTCGCAGGTACGCGCCCAGCTTGAGCAGCTCGTCGTCGGTCGCGCGGTTCCGGTGGCAGTTGCGGAAGGGCCGCACCTTGAGGCCCTGCTGCGGGTTCATCACGAAGTTTCTTCGGAGGTCATCGAACATGATCGTGTTCCTCTCGTGGTAGGCACCGCCGAAGACGTCGTTGCGCCAGATGAATGCCAGGGGCTTGCACTCCTTGGCGCCGTAGCGCGCGGTGTGGCAGGTGATCATCGCGCGGGCGTCGAGCATGAAGCTCACTTTGAAGCCCGGATGCGAGAGGACGCCCATCTCGCGCATCTTGAGCTCCACCCATTTCATGCTCGTCGCCGACCAGATGGCGATGTCGTAGTGCGCGTACGCCTGCTCGAGGAAGTCGAGCAGGTGCGGCCGCGCCATCTCCCAGGGCCGCTCGACCGTCGAGCGGTGGTCGATGAGCGTGTAGTCGATGTCGAGGCAGAGCAGCTTCTTCCCGGGGCGCGGCGGCTGCAGCACGGCGACCTTCACCTTCTCCACGCGCCGCATGACACGCTCGACGTTCTCGGCGAGCTCCGCCGGCGGCAGCGCGAGGATGGTCCCGCCGAACTCGTCGTCGAGGTCGTCCACGACGGGCGGCGCGGCCGCGGCGATCGCGAGCTCCGCCGCGAGCGCCGCGTCCGGCGTGCCCATCAGGCTCACGGCGAAGCCCGGCTTTCGCAGCGACGACAGGCCCGAGAGCGGCTCGTCGTCGGCCGCAAGGCCCTTGCCGCGGCCTGACTTGAGGTTGAGCAGCTTCTGCTTGCCCGCGGGCACGTTCGTGCGCCGCTCGATGGCGCCCTTCAGGCACGCCACGGTGGGCGCGCCTCCGCCCAGCTCGAGCTCGAACGCCTTCAGCTCGGCGTCCGACGACGCCGGCCAGCGCACGCGCACGCGGACGGCGGGCTCGGCCGCCGGCGGCGAGGGAGCGTCGTCGGGGGGGCCGGACGCCGAGCGCGTGCCCGCCGAGCCCGACCCGCCCGCCTCCGCCATGGGGGCGGGCCGCTGCGCGCTTTTCGCCACCTCGCCTGTTCGCCCCCCCCCACCAGACCGCGCGGGTGGGGGATGGGAGTAGCGGGGAGGGGGAGGGGGGGGGGAGCGAGTGAGCGGGAGCGACCGCGCGAGCCGCCGCGTCACGGCCGCTGCGCGCGGCGTGTGGCGCCCCTCGCCGTCTCCCTCGGCCGTGCCGCCTGGTCACGACTGCAGCCGGCGCTCGAATTAAGGGGGTGCGCGGGGGATGACGCGCAGGGAGACACAGAGTTGCGTCAGAAGCGGCACCTCACCGCACGCCCCCCCGCACGGGAAGTAGGGGCGCGGTTGCGGGCGCCGCAGGCGCGCCCGCTCGCCCACCTCCCACACACAAACAAAAAAACACGAACAGAAAATCGCACGGAAAACAAAAAAGTAACAACGGCAACTCCATCCGCGAAACTCGCGCCCCACGCCTCCCTGACGTTCGGGGGAAACGATCCTCCGTCGCCAAAACGCGGACGCGTTGGGAATTCGGCGGGCCTCCTCCGGAGAGCGGCGCCGACGGGCGCCGCGAAAATGAAAATAAAAAAAATCCGCCGCGAGCTGGCGCGACGCGTGCCGGATGCGGATGCGAATGGTAATAAATAGACCCTGTATCATTTACCCTTATTACAACACCAACCCTAACCTGACTGTGCTGTGCTGTGCGTGCGTACGAAGGCGACATCAGAGTGAACGGAAAGAGGGCTCTCCCGGTCCGATCGACCGACGGGCGGAGGCGCGGGAGCCCCCATTCGATTCGGGGTTGGGGCGGCGCGCGGACGGTTTGCGGTGCCGGGGTATGGCGGATTTGATGCGGGAATTGATTGGAGTTGAGGCGCGGGGGCGCGCGCGCGCGCGCGCGGCGGCGGCTGCCGCGAGTCGCCGGCGCGGCAATCGCCGCCGCGCAGCCGGCGCGTGCGACGCAGAGGCAGCTCCTCAGCAGGCGCGACGCCCCCTCCGAGGCGCCGGCCGCGCCCTTGCGGCCGACGGACGCGCCTGTCAGGCCCACGGAGGCGCCAGCCGCGCCGACCAAGTCGCCCTCGGTCTCGCCCACAAAGTCGCCCACGCGCGCAACCCCGCGCCCCACCGCCGCCCCGACCGCCCCCTCGGACTCGTGCCTCGGCTACTGCAACGCCTTCGCGCCGTCGGGGTGCTCGTGCCGCGCCAACTGCGTGCCCGACGCCTTTCCGCCGACCAAGGCGCCCGTCGAGGGCCCTACGTACTCGCCAGTCGTCCCGCCCACGGAGATGCCCGCGCGCTACACCTACTCTCCCAGCGCAGGAATCGAGCAGTGCTGCCCCGACGCCTGCGAGATATGCGGCTACGGCACCAAGGATGGCACTCCCGACGGCCCGCGGTGCGTTCCGGGCCTGCCGACCAAGGCGCCCACGGAGTCGCCCACGCAGTCGTGCTTCCTGGCAGGCGGGCTCGCCGCGGGCGGGAGGGGAGAACCAATCGAAGTCAGCGAGGCAACGAACGGCCTGACCATCTCCGTGACCGGCGACACCACCATGGTCGACCCATCGTGCGTCGGCAAAGGCAACCCCGCCTTGACCGAGTTTCCCAAGGACTTCTGCTTCACTGACGACGACAACACCGCCATCTATCATACGCTCTCATTCGAGGCCTTGAGCAACACCAGAGGTTGGGTGTGCCGCGTCGAGACGTGCACCGACACCGACTTCGACACCGCCGTTCGTCTTTTCCTCCCTGCCGGTATCATTGTCGGATGCCAGGACGACGGCTGCGGCGTGCAGACAAGCTTTGAGTTCACCCCTGGCGACTTCGAAGCCGCAGGCGGGGTCCTGCTGTTGCAAGTGACGGGATTCGCGTCCAACGCCGGGGCGTACACGCTCTCGGTCACCTGCGGCACGCCCCCTGATGATTGCCTCAATCCGGGCACGCAAGACGCCGGCCTGATCGGTGAGCCTGTCGAACCGTTCGACGACTCCAGGAACGACGCCACATCGATCGTCACGGGCGACACGTCTTCGGTGAGCCCTCTGTGCCGAGGTGCGGGCGTGCCTGGCACCAGCGTGCAGCCACCGCTCGACGACTGCTACGTGGCCGAAAACACCGCCATCTACCACGAACTCTCGTTGGAGGGCGTCTCCGACCTCGAAGGCTGGACGTGCCTCGTGGAGACGTGCGACGACCCGGAGAACACGTACGACACCGCCGTTCGCTTGTATGACAGCTCGCAAGACCCCGATGGAGCGCTCCTTGCCTGCATTGACGACGGTTGCGACTTGCAGACCGAATTCGACTTCATCCCCAGCGCATTCTCGTCCAGCAAGTTCCTGATCCAAGTGACCGGCTGGTTCTTCAGCCAGGGTCCCTACACGCTCAAGGTCAAATGCGGCACCGGTTTCCTTGCGACCGAGGCTGTGGATACCGAGTCAAGCGAGGCCGCGGTGACGGAGAAGAAGAGGGCCGCGTATGCGGCGTACATGGAGGCTCAAGCCCAGTCGGACAGGAAGGCGGCGGCCACCGCGCCCTGATCGGTAGGCGGCAGAAGTTAGCACAGAAAACCTAGGAGAGAGGACACGTGTGGCGTCGAACGCGCGATGGCGGTGTCGCGGACACCGTCACGGTGTCTGTGCCTGACCCCTACAACAACCAACGCGTGGGGGGAGCGCACGAGCAATGAGCGATAGTACGGGCGAGCGTCCTGTAAATGCGACCTAAATTAAAGCGAAGGAGAGGCGATGGCAGCGAGGCTGAGCGAACGCAGCGCGGCGAGGGCGCGCGCGGCGCGCCGATCGCGCGACGCGGGGCGCGTGCCCCGAGGCACCGCGGCTGTCGCGTCCGGCCCGGCGTGCGAGGACATCCTTTGCATCAACCTGCGCGCGCCCGAGCGCGCGCAGCTCGCGCCGCTCGGTGGCGACGGCGTGCCGCCGAGCGCGCGGCTGCTGCGCGTCGGCGAGCCCGCTGACGAGGCCTGCGAGCTCCAGGCGCAGCTCGACGCGGCGGAGGAGATCGAGGCCGAAGCAGGGCCAGCGACGTAGCTTGGCCGCGCTCGGCGCTCCGCTCGGGGACGGCTCCGCGCGGGGCCGGCAGCTCGCGAGCGTCCCTTCGCCAGGGCAGCGCACTGTGCACAACACAGGCAATCAACGTTACATGCTGTGTGCATGGGTATAAATACTACGGCGACGATCGAAGTGGTCAGCGGTCAAGGCTGATGGGAGCGGGAAGTGACGGTGCGTGGTGTGTCAGCGCCTGCTGCGGCAATGGCCGAGCTCGGCGCGGTGCGGTGCGGGCCACGCACACTTAGTAGCGGGTGGGCATGCGCACGGGCGCCTCGGTGGGCACGACGGGCTCGGCGGGCGCCTTGGTAGGGACGGGCACGGGCCTGACGGGCGCCTCGGTGGGCACGACGGGCTCGGCGGGCGCCTTGGTAGGGACGGGCACGGGCCTGACGGGCGCCTCGGTGGGCGACGCGGGCTCGAAGGGCGCCTTGGTGGGGACGGGCACGGGCCTGACGGGCGCCTCGGTGGGCGACACGGGCTCGACGGGTGCCTTGGTGGGGGCGGGCACGGGCCTGTCCGTCGGCGACTTGGTGGGCGAGGGAGTGGGCCTGTCCGTCGGCGACTTGGTGGGCGAGGGCGTGGGCCTGACGGGCGCCTCGGTGGGCGGCACGGGCGCGATGGGCGCCTCGGTGGGCGCGTTGGTGGGCGAGCACGTGCACGGCGGGCAGATGGGTGCGGTGGGCGAGTCGGTCGGGCGCGGCGTCGGGCGCGGCGTGGGGCGGTCGCCACGGCCGGGCTCATCGGCCGGGGGCAGGAGGACGCCGTCGATGACGTGCGCGACGCCGTTCTTGGCCATGATGTCGACCGCGAGGATCTCGATGCCGTTGACGAAGGCGCCGCCCTCCTCGGGCAGGGTGAAGGTGAGGTCGAACCCCGCGAGGGAGGTCGCGACGAGGCCGTCCGACAGGTCCGTCGACTTGACCTCGCCCTCGATCACGTGGTTGGTCAGGATCGTGGTGAGGGTCTGCGTGTGGGTGGGTCGCACGCGGGCGGCCGCAGGACGCGGGGTGCGATGACGCGCGCGCAAGGGGCGAGGCGAGGGTCAGCGCCTCCGCGCGCG
>RQSC01000917.1:22573-29619 GCA_013416795.1 Prasinococcaceae sp. CCMP 1430
ACGCGGCTCAGGAAGAACGAGACGCTGCGGTGGCCGCTGCCCGACGGCAAGCGCGTGGGCGGGGGCGCCATCGACAAGGTGGCGGCGGCGCGCGTGGCGTCGGACCCCGCCAGCCGCTGCGCGCCGTGGGTGTCGCGCATGTACCTCGGCCACCACGAGCCGCGCGGGCCCGCGGCGCTCGAGGCCCGGGGGGTCGACATGCTGGGCATCTTCCGCGAGCCCGGCTCGCGCCTGCGCTCGCTGTACGCGCGCAAGGACTTCTTCAAGCTCACGCGAGCGCAGAAGGGCCAGCCGTACAAGCTGGAGGGCTGCCCGGGCTGCCCGCGCTCCCTGTTCGAGTCGGTGGACCCGCAGGACATCGGCTCCTTCCTCGAGGTCCCCGGCGTGGCCGGCTGCGTCGCGCGCACGCTCACGGGCAAGTACTGCGGCGAGGACAAGGTGCCGCCCACGCGCGCGCGCGCCGATGCCGCCGCGGCGCGCGTGCGCGCCATGCGCTGGGTGGGCCTCACCGAGCGCTGGGACCACTCCATCTGCCTCTTCCACCGCGTCTTCGGCCTGCCGCAGCCGCTGCGCTCGCAGGGCGTCAACATCCGCCCCACGGACTACGCGCAGCAGCAGGCCGCCGGCCAGGGGAACGAGGGGGGGCGGCGGCGCCTGGCGGCGGGCGACGCGGCGACCGCCGTCCCGGAGTGGTTCCACGACTCCATGGACGACGCCGTGTACGCCGCGGCCACCGAGCGCTTCGCGGAGCTCCTGCGGCAGTACGGCGGGAGCGAGGAGTGCGCGGCGGACGCGCAGCGGTACGCCGCGGACGCGCGCGCGCGCGCGGACGCCTCCGCCGCCAGTTGGACCACGGACGGCAGCCCGACGTCCACGGCTCGGTGGGAGCGCTTCCTCGCGCCGCTCTATAACGCCAGCTACGACGCCGATGGCGGCGCCCCGTAGCGGGCGTCGACCACGTCGGCTCGTCGCCTTCGCTCTCTCTCTCAGTCTCGCTGTTCCCCTCCGCCGCGGTGCGCGCGGCGCGAGCGACGCGCGCGCGCGCGCACGTCCGCGAGCGCAGGCCGCGGTGCGCGCGCCCCAAAGAGCCGGGCGGGCGGAAGACACAAGAATCCCTTCGGTGGTTGTTACCATAGATAGGCTCTACTACTACGTAGCTAGAGCGGGGTGGGTGAGCGGTTGTCGGCGTTGGTCGCGTCGGGTGTGTTGTGGTCGCGTCGTCCGGTGGTCCGTCGCTCGGTGGTGGCTTGGTAGTGGGTGGCGCGGCGGTCGTCTGGCGGCGCAAGCAAGCGGCGCATCGTGGCCTCCATCGCTGGCAGGGGCCGCTCGGCGATCGCCCGCGCCGCTGTGGCGTCCGGTGGTCTGCGTCTTGCGCATGGCGACGATCGGCGGGGCGCTCGCCCGCGCCGCTGGCGCCGCAGCCCGAGGGGCCCTGGCAAGGTGATCAATTGTTCACTTCAGGGGCATGACATTGGCCGCATACTGGCCGCCATAATTGCCAGGCGGCACGTAGTTGGCGACGTACATCGCGCACTTCCGGTTGTTGCCGAGGTCCTTGACGGCGACGTAAGCGCCGACCTTGTCGGTGTTCTTCCACACCAGCTGCGCGCGAAATCAGGGCGCGGCAGCGACGGCGCGGACACGGGACGCCGCGTCAACACGAGCACGCGAAGTGCGAGCATGCACGTCAGAGTCAGAGGGCATCATCACGCGTCGATGATGGGCGATCAGCAGGAGAGTTGGCGCACGGAGGTGAGCGCGCGCGCGCGGGTGTGTGTATCCGACCGCGCGCGCGCACGCAGCGAGCGCGCGGACCTGCGTGAAGTGTCCCGTGACGCCGCGAATGCGGGACGAGGTCGCGAACGACCAGTCGTCGATCTCGTCGTACCAACTGTTGATGCCATTCTTTGCCACGCTCTTCTTCTTCAAATTGGGCATGTATCCCATGCTCGCGTAGAGGTTCTCCCCCATGCCGCCCGGTCGATTCGGGTTATGAAAGAACCAGTTCCAGTCTGCGATTTATTTGCGCGTGCGCACGAGCGAGAAAAGGGGAGAGGCGGGCGTGAGGTTGGCATCAGGCGACGCAGGCAGTGCGCATTCGCTTGTGCGTGTGCGTGTGCGTGTGCGTGCGCGTGCGCGTGTGTCGGGGCGGGTGCGCCGCAAGGTGTGCGCGTGCCGCACGACGCACTGTTGCCGGTGCACTTGGCCACCTGCTTCTTGGCCCAATTTTTTGCGACATTAGCAGCCTGCCAGCTCCAGCCGAGCGGTGGTGTGTTCACATGCTTCTTGCGCTTGTTGTTGTGCGTTTTGAGCGAAGCCCCCTTCGTCCACGCGCCCGTGACGTCGCCTGCCGCGCGCGCAGAGATGCCCAGCGCGCCCAGCGAGGTGTTGTACCACTGTGTGAGCGCGCGCGCGCGCGCCCGCCGGTTAGCGGTGACCGCCGGGAATACTGACTGAGTGAGTGAGGGACGTTCCGCGCACGCCGGCGCTCTCCTAAAGGCTGCAGCGGCCAGCACGCGGCGCGCCTGTAGCGGCCAGCGCGCGGCGCGCCTCACGCGCGAGCTGCGCGGCGGCGCTCCACTCGCCGCGCTGCTTCGCCATGCAGTACGCACGCGCGGCGCTGGCCGGCTCCACGCGACGCACCGAGGGGGGCAACGAGGAGCTGGCCTCCGCGATGGCCGTCGCGTTGATCGCCACTGCGGCCAGCTCGTCGATGAGGCCGTGGCCGTCGACGAGGCCGTTCGCGGCCAATTTGTCCGTGCTCAGGCCGCCGGCGCTCGAGCTGCTGCCGGAGGCCGGCGCCGGGCCGGGCGCCGGTGCCGGGCTCGGAGCGCGAGCTCCTTCCGCCGCGACGGCGAGGAGCGCCGCCGCCAGCGCGAGCGCGATCTTGAGCAGCTCATGGAGCAGCAGGCAGACGCGTACGACTGGAATGTGTGTGTGTGTGTGTGTGTGTGTGTGTGTGTGTGTGTGTGTGTGTGTGCGTGTTTGCTGAGGTCAGCGCGTCCACGGCACGTAACGACGGTTTGACAACACCCCCGCGTGCCCCTTCATGCGTAACGGCGCACCTGTGCACGCGCGGGCGTGCGGCGCAGCCGCGGCGGCAGCCCACGCCCACTCGACTCGACTCGACGGCCGGCCCGCGCGTCCTCATGCAGGCGGGGGATGCCGTCGGTCGCGCACAGCGCTCTGTCCTCCTCCCCGCCGCTCTCCTGGCCACCCGCGCAGCGGCACGCCCCGTGCCCCTTCGCCGCGCGCGCGACCGTCGGCGCCACCAAAAGAATTCGGGAGATTTTTTTTTGGTGGTGCACACACACACACACACGCGCGCACGCGCGCGCGCGCTCGCACGCAGACACACACTGTCACACACACACACACACACACACACACACATGCACACACATACACACACACACACACACACACGCATGTGCACACACACACACACACACACACAAAGCACATAAAGCACACGCACGGCGAGACGGCGCTCCGGCGTCTTTGGGTTGTGGTTTTGAGTTCGAGCACAACCTCGGCGCACACGCGTGCATATACACACATAGTGTGGACCCTGCGTGCACACGAAGGTGCGCACGCATGCATGCATGCTTGCACAACCCGGGAGGTGTGAAGACAGGCATGAGCGCCACAGACGGACAGGAGCACACACGCGCAGACAGAGCGGACACGCGCGGACGCACGCAGGCGCACACACGCGCAGGGGTCCGCGCGCGCGCTGGGGCGCCGCGGGTGCAGCGCCCAGGCGCGCGCGCACCGCGCATTCGCGCGCGCACAGTCTAGTCTGTCTGTCGCGTCGATACGATAAAATTGTTGCCATCTTAATGATCCTGCCGGTGTGTCGTGCTGTGCTGTGTGCGAGCCCGCCCGCGCCGTGCTGCTTAGTCGTCGAAGACCTTGCACTCGTCGGCGTCGGGGTTGGTGGCGCAGTACTGCGCGAGCGGGTCGGAGACGGTGCCCTCCCACTTCTCGGCCATGATCTCCGCGAGGTCGACGACGCGCTGGGTGTAGCCCCACTCGTTGTCGTACCACGCCACCACCTTGACCATGTCGTCGCCCATCACCATGGTGAGGCTGGCGTCGACGGTGGACGAGACGTCCGTGCAGCGGAAGTCAACCGACACGAGCGGCGAGTCGCACACGGCGAGCACGCCGTCCATGGGGCCGGCGGCGGCCTTGCGGAAGGTCTCGTTGACGTCCTCGGCGGTCATGCCCTTCTTCTCGGTGTTGACCACGAGGTCGACCACCGACACGTTGGGCGTGGGCACGCGCAGCGCGATGCCGTTGAGCTTGCCCGCGAGCTGCGGCAGCACGAGGCTCACCGCCTTGGCGGCGCCGGTCGACGTGGGGACGATGTTGAGCGCCGCCGCGCGCGCGCGCCTGAGGTCGCGGTGCGACGCGTCGAGCAGGCGCTGGTCGCCGGTGTACGAGTGGGTGGTCGTCATGGTGCCCTTGACGATCTTGTACTCCTCGTCGAGTACCTTCACGAAGGGCGCGAGGCAGTTGGTGGTGCAGCTGGCGTTCGACACGATGTCGCCCGACGAGTGCGTGTACTCGTCGGCGTTGACGCCCACCACGTAGGTGGGGATGTCCGCGCCCTTGCCCGGCGCGGTGATGAGCACCTTCTTGGCGCCCGCGGCGATGTGCTTCGACGCGCCGGGGGTGTCCACGAAGACGCCCGTGCCCTCGATCACGATGTCGATGCCCATGTCCGCCCACGGCATGGCCGCCGGGTCGCGGCCCGACACGACGTACACGGTCTTGCCGTTCACCGTGAAGGTGTCATCGCCGGTGATCTTGATGTCCGCGTCGAAGGTGCCCAGGATCGAGTCGTACTTGAGCAGGTGCACGGCCGACTTGAGGCCGCCCGAGCCGGCGTTCACGGCGACGAGCTCCAGGCCCGACTCCTCGCGGCCCTCCAGGCAGCGCACGAAGTTGCGGCCGATGCGGCCGAAGCCGTTGATGGCCACGCGCAGCTTCTTGTCGGCGCACTCGGTCACCGAGCGCGAGCCCGACGCCTGCGAGAACAGGGTGTGCGTGCGCGTTGTGCGTGTACGTCATTTGCGCGTGCGCGCGCGTTAGAACGCTGCGCCATGTGCGCATGCGTAGCGCGTCTCCGTGTTCTCGCGTGTTCACGCGCGCACACACACACAAACGCACACGCGCGCGTGCACGCGCCCTCGCCGGCGGTCACCGGCGCCGCCGCCGCGGGGGGGGGGGACAGGAGTGAGGGGGCGCGCGCCAACCACCCCGCGATCTCGAAGCCAGCGCACCCCGAGCGATGATCCTCAAGCCTGTCGGGGTGGAGTTGGTGGTGGTCCGTCGGTTTCCCGCGGCGGGGACCATCGATAGACGCATCGATAGATCCATTTTGGATCGTGCACGAGTGTCGCGCGACGGACGTGCGTGCACCGACGTGTGCAACGCGCAGATCCAAAAAAGAAAAAGGTGTCGATCGGTCGGTTGTTGCGCGGCTGACATTGAATGGATCAATGGCAGGCGCGCTGGCTGCTGCGAAAGGAGTCGATCAAATCAAAGGACGTCCCAATGCCAAGGGGGTGCGTGCGTTGGAGGTAAGTCGACCTGTCGGCGTCCGTTCAGACTGATGGGAGTTTGCGTGCCCCTTCGCGCCGCCTCCGCCGCCGCGCAGGGCGCCACGTGCCAAGGCCACATCATCTCCAAACATGTGGCTTTGATGAGTGCTCCGGACACGTTTCGGCGCACCGTCAGCGTGGAATGTGAGCTGTCAGACTGTTTCGGGGGTGCCGGCTTGGTCCGAGGGGAGGGCAGCGGAGGGCAGCAAACGACGCCACACCGACGGGCACACACGCACGCAGGCGCGCACGCGCACACGCACGCACGCATGCAAGCACTCACGCGCTGATGGTGTCGCCTCACGCAGGCAGTAGGGGAGTGATAATGTTACAAGGCCGTCACGTCAGTGTCAGTCCTCCTCCATGGGCGCCTCGGGCGCCGCGGGGGCCGCGTCCCGCTGCTGCGAGAGGTAGAGCAGCGAGAAGGCGTTCTGCTCAGCCNGCGCGCGGGCACCCGCCCCCGGCCGCCGCATACCCTGTGGGCGCGCGCGCCGCCCGCCGCCTCGCGCGCCCGCTCGCCACGTGCGCTCCCGCTCTGCCAAGCGCTCCATACTGACGACCGTGCCTGTCCCCTCGCCTCGCGCGCCGCGCGCCCGCCTGAGCGGCGCGCAGTTCTTGTCATTTGATGGGGCGCCTATTTCATCCCCGCATGTTGGGTATGTCGCTACCAGATATGTCTTATCATGTTTGCATGATGGTGCATTCACCGGGTCTAACCCAATTAATCCGCTAATTGCGTGAATTTTGAGGCTGCCCATTTTCTTGTCATTTGATGGAGCGCCTATTTCATCAACGCATGTTGGTTGTGTTGTGAATAGATAACCCACATACTCATTTCGTGATGGTGCATTCACCGCTTTTTACCCCAATTGGTCCGCTCATTGCGCGAATTTGGGGCTGCCCCCGCGCGCCCTCAGGTTTAGGTTTCTTTTTGGGGTTTCGCATCGGTTATTGAAGCCCAAACGTACTCCTTGACAGAATCCATGCCTTAAAGGGTTTGTGATGTGTATCACTTCGAACGCGGTTCGCGGCGCCTCACGCGGGGCGAACACCCGCAATTCGCGGCGAATGCGACAGTGCTGTAAGTAACTATATTTGATTATAATTCACGGAATCATGCGCGACTTTCAACGGGGAAATGTCGATGGATTTGCACGGGAGCCAATATGCCTTCCATATGCACCTAATGTGACTTATTTCACGGGACAATGTGAGTGTGAAATTCAGTTTGTAAAATGGTGCGGGCAGGGGTTCCGGACTCTCCTCGGCAGCGCACGCGCCACAGCGCGCGCCCCTCCCCCTCCACACACACACACACACACACACAAACAAGCACACACGCACGCACTCACGCGGCGTCCGCCTCGGCAGGCGACGGTCGCTCGCGCCCCCTCCCGCCTCCGCCGCCGCCGCGGCGCGGGGCTGGCATTTGCG
>RQSC01000917.1:51123-61742 GCA_013416795.1 Prasinococcaceae sp. CCMP 1430
GGGGGGCGCGGCGGCGGCGCGGGGGCGGCTGCTGCGCGCAGCGGGCGCGCGCTGACGCCCGACACGCGCCACCGTGCCTCGCGCCCAACCCATCGCACCCTCGACTCACCCCCTTGCTCCCCTGCACGCGCGCCTTTCCAATCCCCGCAGGCGTCGACGTCGTCGTCGCTGCCGGCGCCCATCATGCTCCTCACGGGCCACGAGGCGGCCGTGAGGGGCGTGAAGTACTCGCCGGACGGCGCGTCGCTCGCGTCGTGCTCGGACGACAAGACGGTGCTGCTCTGGCGAAGCTCGGGCGAGTGCAAGTCGTACGCGCAGCTGGCGGGACACAGAAATGCCGTGGTGGACGTGCACTGGACCACCGACCAGAGCAAGGTGCTGAGCGCGTCGGCCGACAAAACCGCGCGCGCGTGGGACGCGGACACGGGGGCACAGGTTGCCAAGCTGAAGGAGCACTCGTCCTTCGTCAACGCGCTCTGCCCGGCGAGGTGCGTCTGAGAGAGCCGCCGGCCGCGTGCGTGCGTGCGTGCGTGCGATGATGTGACGACAGGAATGGAATCTCGTTAATCCCGAGTGCGGGGCCCGCGGGCCGCCGCGCGGTGCTGAGACGATCCTTCGAACCGTACTGAGCGCGGCGAGCGCATCGGCGAGCGGATCGACGAGCGCCCGGCCACGCCTCTCGAGGAACGGCGCCGCCCGCTGTGCTGACCGAGCGACTGCGCGCGGCCCTCCCCCTCCCACCACCACCACCACCACTACCAACAACAACAGCAACAGCCCTTCCGGCAGCAGCAGCCCTCCCACCAGCAGCAGCAGCAGCAGCATGTGCCTCAGCAGCAATTTCCCCCCCACCAACAACGGCAACAGCAGCACCAACCCTGGCAGCACCAACATCAGCTGCCCCAGCAGCCTCAACAGCAGTTTTACCACCAGCAGCAACAACAACAACAACGGCCCTTACAGCAACAGCCCTTCCAGCAGCAACTCCATCGACATAGTCACCATCAGCAGCAGCAGCAGCAGCAGCAGCAGCAGCACCAGCACCAGCACCAGCACCGCCCCGAGCCGCACGTCAACCCCAAGGAGGCGACCCTGCGCGAGCGTGAGGTGCTGGCCGAGGGCGATGCCGTGTGGTACCGCCACCGCGCGGGCGGCTGGCGGCGCGCGCGCGTGCTGAAGGTGTACCGCGACGACCCGCCGCCGTACTACGCCATCGCGGTGGAGGGCGAGGACGGGGAGCGCCAGACGGTGCGCGAGAAGCTGCGCGAGCGCGGCGGGAGGCACGGAGAGGCGCCGCCGGACGAGCCTGCGCCCGTGGCGATGCCACCCGACTCGCCGCTGCTGCCCGAGATGGCGCCGCTGCCCGGCGCAGACGCCGCCGCCGCCGCCTTCGACGGCGGCGACGACGGCTTCGGCGAGTTCGGTGCGGCGCCTGCGCTGCCGATGGCGACCCCACCTGTCGCCGCCGCGTCACCGAGCATCGCCTCGAGCGTCGCACCGACCTTTGCCGCCCCGCTCGCATTCGCCGCGCCGCCCGCGGCGATGCCCTCGGTGGCGCCAGCGGCGGCGGCATCGGCCGCGGCACAGCCATTCGGGGCGTTCGCAGCCGCGCCCCCTGCGGCCGTCGGCTCCGCAGCGACGGCCAGCGCCGGCGTTTCGCCGATCGCACCCGCCGCCGTGGCGGTGGTCGATGATGACGACGGCTTTGGTGACTTTGATGCCGCGCCCGCGGGCCCCGTCGCCGCCGTCGACGACGGCGTTGGCGAACCGGGGGTGGCGAGGGTAAACGGTGGCAGCGCGGACGTCCCGCGAGGCGTCATCCCGGCCGCGCCGCTCGACCCGGACCTTTTCAGTGCCCGAGAGGTCTCGGACGCGCCCAATGGTGTTGGTCTCCAGCCTGCGAAAGTCGTGACGACACACGCGCCCGAGGTGCTGCCGGCAGAGGCAGGCGACGCCCCAGCGGCGGCCCCCGCACCCGCCCTCGTGCCCGCGCCCTCGGCTGCCGCTTCCGCGGCCGTCGCGAGGAGCGAGCCGCCTGTGCTGGCGGCCGTCGGCCCGCAGGTTCAGAGCGCGGTCCCAGCCATGGTGCCTGGAGCGCAACTCTCTTCCTCGGCCTACGGCGCGTTCGAGCAGGCGCATGGTGCAGCGGTGCGAGGAGCTCCTCTCGTAGGAGCCGAGGCGATCGCGGCTGCGGGAGGCGTAGGCCCAGGCGACTTCGGTGCCTTCGGTGCTGCGTCGACCGTCGTCCCGGCGTCGGGCGCACGGCTCAGCGAGGGCGTTGACGACGATGACTTCGGTGACTTTGGCGAGGCGTGTACCATCGCCCCGGCGGCGGGAGGCCCCGTCGTCTCCAGCACATCGCCTGCGCCGCTTTCGAAGGATGCACCCCTCGACCTGTCGCTCTTCGGGGATGACGAGGAGGTTGGCCCTCTACAGAACGCGCCTGTGAGCATCGCACCCCCCGCCGATGCGCCGGAGCCCGAGCCGGCTGCCGTAGAGATACCAGAGGCGGCCAGTAGCTCCGACGCTCCTGCAATCGGGCTCGGCGGGGACGACGACGACTTCGGCGAATTCGGCGGAGCCGTCGCATCGGGCGCTGCTCCGGAGCCAGCCGTGGATCTGTCGCTCTTCGCGGGCATGGAAGTGTCTGCAGGGCCAAAGGAGGCTGTCCATGCCACGCCTGCTCTACCAGGCCCCACCAATGCCGCCGCCGCGGATGCAGTCGCAGGTGGCGCTTTTGAAAACGTTGGGTCCGTCGAGGCGAACGGCGCCGATGCCAATGGAATCAATTCCAGCGAAGATGACGACTTCGGGGATTTCGAAGCCGGCGATGGTGCCCCTGCGCCGCGGGTGGATGCCGAGGCTGTGCGAGCCTCTGATGCGGAGATGCATGTGAAGGTCGCGACCCCATCAGCACTGACAACAGGTGCGCCCCTCGACCTCGGCCTCTTCGGTGATGAGAACAACCAGCTCGAGAACGCCGAGGTCAGCATTGCCCCGCCCCCGCCCGAGGCCATCGCCAAAGCCACGCCTGATACGGAAGCATCCGCGCATGCGGCAGCCGACGTGCTGCGCACCGAAGATGCACGCAGAGAAGAGGCAGCGTCGGCGACCGCCGGAGAGCCGCTCACACGGGCCGACAGCGATGACTGGGTGGTTGACTTTGCGAGTGCCCAGAACGGCGGCAGCGCGCAGCCGGCCGGATTGATACAGACGCCGTCTACCCAATCGCTCGACGACGCCGCGACCACTCATGACAGCAGCGAGGACTGGGCGCTTGACTTTCCCAGCGCACACGGCAACGGATCCACGCAGCAGGCCACAGAGCTGGCGCAGGCTGCGTCGACGCAGTCGCTCGAGGATATCTTTGGCGATCTGAGCTTTGGTGCTCCGTCCGCCCCCGCGGGCACCGGCGACCAGCTGGCCGTCGGCACCGACGGGATCAGCGGCGCGCCCGGAACCCCGGGCGACGGTCGTGCGAAATCACCTGTTGCTGTGGGCGGTGCGCTGGGTGCCTTGGACGCGGAGTTTTTCTTCGGCGGCGTGCCGGATTCGCCCAGGGCCGAGCCTGCGTCGGCGTCTCCGCTTAGCTTGTTCGCCGATATGTCGTTGAACGAGGGCGTTTCTAGCGCCGCGAGCCCCGGCTTGGCCGGTCCCGGCACTGCAGGCGAGGCAGCAGGTGCACCCGTTCTGGAGGCGCACGCACGCTCCACTCGCGGAGGTGAGGCCATCGGTGCCATCGACCTCTTCGAGGGCATGAGCATGTCCGCGGGCGCTTTCGAGTCGGCCTCTCCGGGCACCGCCTCCCCCGATTCCAGGCGTGCGTCGCTCGCCGATGCGCCATCGTGCTGGGCCGACATATTGGAGGTCGCTGCGCGGGAGGCCGAGGCGTCGGCGGCTGCATGGCGCGCCGCCGGCGCAAGTGATGTTCGTGGAGAGCTGTTGGCGTCGGATCGCGGGCGTAAGTGGCTCCGCGGCCTGGCACGCGTGGCGCTCGCTGCCCACGCCATCATGGCGATGTGCGACGGCCACCTTCGCAGCGGGCTGGCTGGTGGCGATATCCTCGAGCGCTGCGCGCGCGCGCGCGCACGCTGGGAGGCCGCGTTCGCCGAGGGTACCGCGGAGGGAACGCCCCTTGGCGGCACGGTCAGCAACGACCTTCAGAGCGCGCAGTGGTGCGGGCGCGGAGTGAGCAAGGCCCTGGCGCTCGCGGCCGCGGAGGCCGCGTCCGGCACCGGTGGCGGCGCGTGCGGCCTCACGGGCCTTCCGCTCGAGCCATTGCGTGGCGTTGTCCCCCCTGATGCGCTTGCGGGCGGCAGGCTCGTGCCGGCGGAGCGCCTGCTCGCGCGCGCGCGCTGAATGCGCCAGCCTCCACCCCCCCTGCCGTGCCTGGGCCCGCGCAATGTACCACATTTTTGTACTGTACCACCACCATGCATGACCGTGCGCGCGAGGGCCTCCGCCGGTCGCAGCGCCCGCGCGTGCGCGCCTGCCTGCGTGAAGGGGTGGATCGCGGGGGCGCGCTGGGGGCGTGGCCGCACTAGAGGGCGAGGCCCCCCGACGACGACGCCCTTCCGTCCGTGGGCCTGTGTGGCGGTTGCTCGCGCGTGTACTCGACACACACGTGCCCTCCTGAAGTCGGCGACCGAGTGGCAGGCTGAAGACAGGGCGCCACTCTGCGCGCGCTCCGCACTCGCGCTGGGAGCGCGTGTGCAGGTGCGCGTGGTGCGTGTGTGTGCGTGTGGTGGTGGTGGCGGCGGTGGAGCGGTGTGGGTAGGGGTGGGGTGGGGGGAGCAGAGTGCTGGCATACGGCATTCGAACAACAAACCCTTTATTATTAAAACCTTTATTGGTTCGACGCATTTCGCACAGCCCCAAACCTTATCCACAGCGGCACCGCTGTGGCGCGCCGCGGGCGCAGCAGAGCGCGCCCGCGCGGCGGGCCGGGCGGTGGCGAGGCGGGCGCGGGCGCGACGCGCCCTCCCTCCCGCGCATCCCTCCNGCTCGCGTTTGGCGCAGCGGCCGCCTGGGATGCGGCGGGCGCCGAGCGCCGGAGGGGCGAGCGCGCGCTCGTCCGCGAGGCGCAGCTGCGGTCCGGCGACCGCGTGCGCGTCCAGCTGGGCGACGGGCGTGCCACCACGAAGCTGCTGCCCGTCGACGCAAAGTGGGTGAGCAAGAGGCTGGAGTCGTGGGGGCGCTCGGAGGGGTTGCCCATGCTCAGCCCTGAGAAGGCCGCGGTGCTGCGCGGCATCGTCGCCGACGCTGCGCCGCGCGCCGTCGTCCACGTGGGCAGCCTCCTCGGTTACTCCACCATACAGATGTGCGGCGCGCTGCCGGACGGCGGCGCCGGCTGCCGGCTCGTCACGCTCGAGCGCGACCCGCTCATGTTCGCGTGCGCGAAGCGATTCGTGCACCAGGCGCGTCTGGACGGCCTGGCGAGCCGCCTCCACGAGGTTCCGCACGCCGCTGATGTCGTCTTGGGCAACGCGGTGGACCGCGCCGCCGTTGCGAGAGCGGCGGAGCGGGCGATGGCGGGTGCCGGGACAGACGGCGTGGACATGCTCTACCTCAGCGGGACGCCATCGGAGTACGGTGCCTACCTCGCGGCCGCAAGCCCCTTCCTGAGGTCGGGCTCGGTCGTCGTGGCCGACCACGCGCTCGTGGCTGAGAGGGTCATGGGTGCGTGTGTGCGCGAGCTGCGCCGCTGGCATCCGACGCTGCTGCGTCGCGCGGTCCCGCGCGTGCGTGCGTGTGCGTGAGTGACTCCGTGCGCGTGTCTCTCTGCTGCGGCGGGCTGACCGCGTTCCGCCGCCGTGCCATGACATCTCGCATTCCGCCTTGCCAGGGGGGTTCCTGGACGAGCTTCGAGACGAGACGCGCTTCGCGACGCTCGACATGGTCGACTGCCCGCTGGAGTGGAGCCAGGACCGCGACGCCTTCGCCGTGGCCGTCGTGCAGTAGGAGGAGCGGAGTGCGCGCGCCTCTGCGAGAGAGTTCAGGTGTAAAGATGGGACCGGATTACCTCATCAGCGCGCCGACGACGAAGCACTGCAGCTTCGTTTGCGAGGGGCGGTCGGCGGGGGTCATCGCTACCATTTACTTGGACGCCCTCGCTGTGGGAGCTCGACGCGGCCATCGCCGAGCTGAAGGTGGTGGGCGATGACGCCGCCACGCGCGAGCCGCTCAGCACAGTGCTGGCGATGCCTTGCCGCAACACGAAGCGCAGTGGCAACTTCGAGCTCGTGCAGGCGCCATAAAACAAACAATTTCCCAAGCTTGCTTTATCTCTCGCACCGTGATGGTGGGAAGGCGCATTGGCAATGCAATGAAATAAAGTGGCAGACGTGCATGCCGTGGGCAACTCGAACTCGCTTTGGCACAAACGTCGACAGCAAAAATGATCAAAATCCGTTGTGTGTGTCGGACACGCGTGGACCAGCCCTTTGCGGACTGAAGGGGCGCGCAGAGGATCCATAGACATACTGAGGAGAGCGTCCCCACGCGACGGGTCACTGTTTTTTTCCGCTGCAAACGTTGCGTGACGTGCTTGTCTTGCATCTGGGACCGTGCCCATCTTTGTGGCGCCAACGCAAGCACACGTGCGAGGGCGTGCGAGTCCTGCGCAGCGCGTTGCGTACTGCGCGCTCGTGCGGTGGTGCCACAGTGCGCGCGCGCCGCGGGCATTTGGTAGCGCGCTGAAGCTGGCAAGGCACTCGCGTGTGCGCGTCCATTGCGCGCATGGTCCCACCGTGTCCGCACGAACTACCACAAAGGCGAGTGTGTGACTGTCAGGCTGGCTCGTCTGTCTACCACCAACTTTGAGTCGCTATCAGCGATTTGAAGTTGTCTTCGGGACTTTTTGCCCGTCGCAGGGCGGGTAGAACTGAGAGGCGCGGCGCGCGCGCACAGATTGTCGGCGAGGAGGAGCTGGCAGCCAGCCGCCGCGCCTGCGCGGTCTCAGCAGTCGCACTCAGCTCGCTGCGTGACAGTATTGCAGCGCGCACGAGGCGCTTGCGTGGCCCCGGTGACAGCGTGGCGGGTAAGGAGTGCGTCACCTAACGGCCAGACGACGCATACCTGTGATGCCGCCTGAAAACAGGCATGATCCGTACCGAGCGCGTGTTGGTGATGATCATGTCAACGCCGACATGGCTAGACGCAGAGCAAACAATCCCAACGAGTACTTCGTGGCAGTGGATGCCCCTGGGTTCGCAATGTACCTTGTTAACAGCGAGCCCAGCAAGGAGCTCGAGGAACGTCGGGAGGTTATCGCTGCTCTGGTGAACTCGTTGGCACGGTTGTTTGTTGCCCAACGGAACGCGAAGATGGCTCGAGATGGAGGTGGTTCGCCTTTAACGGTCCAGGACGCGCTTAAAAAAGCAGTGGAGCGCTGGAACTCATACGGGCTGCCGTCGCTATCTACTGTGGGCCAAGTTTTGAAGTATGCAAACACCGTCAAGTTTCTCCCTATTACTGGCACGATCCCTTTTGTGGACACGCTGGAACTCTGCGTAACGGAGCTTCGTAAGTTGCTGAAGAACGCCGGAGATGCTGATGCCGTATTGGAGGACGAAGACGACGTGTTTAAAGCACTGCTGCAGGCAACCTTGAACAGGATCAAAGCAGTCAGAAGCAACAAGGAGATGGAGAAGTGGGCGTTTTGGTCGCTCCAGTGCGCGATGAAGAAGGCGATCAAACTGGTGACCGCGGCAGCCGAATGGGCGGAAGCGAGACCGCGTCGTTTTGGGATTTTCAAAGCGCCTAAGCTTCGCGCCGTGCGCGCCGCGCAGGCTCGCTTGGGTGCGCGTCCGCTCGATGAAAATCTTCCGGTTGCTGCACACAGTACACCGAATGAGCAGACTGAGATCGACGCGGAGTGAGAGGAGATCCGCTTCTCGGCCACGGCTGGGCATCTCAAGATCGATGAAGTAAGCGCGCAGCAGAGTCGTGAGGGATCAACCGCCCCGCCGGGTTCTGAGGAGACGACGCGCCTGCCCAGCGAGCTGCGCGACGCCATGAACAGGCTCCCAGCTTCCGCAGCGATCGAGTGCATACATAACTTGCCAGCTGGCATCGAGCAGCCGCTTGGGCGCGAGGATGAGCTCGCGGAGCTCGACAGTGCTTTAGAACGACCGGGTACGTTGGCGTCGTTGACGGGCCTGGCGGGGGCGGGCAAGTCCCTGCTCGCGATGTGGTGGTCGTACCGCTTTGCTGTTGACGTCGACACAAACGAACCGAGGGATGGACGTTTCGTTTGGGTATTGGATGCCTCCAGAGATGGCAAAACGATGGCGACGATGCTCCGAGCGAGGAGAAGCTTGGAGGAATCGGATCTGCCTACGCTGCGGCGCTCTCGAAGGTCACTGGTGAAAGCGTGCAAGACATTGCCATGCGCACAGCGTCAACGCGGGCCTTGGCGGACGAGCTTCTCGTCGAGCTGCTCAAGGACAGCCGACGACAGATCCTGCTCGTCTTTGACAACGTGCCCACGGACGGCGGGTGGGACTGGCTGAAGCCGCGCTTCTTCTCGTCGCTGGCGGGATCGACGGGCAATCTTCGCGTGCTTTTTACGTCGACGGACAAAACGCTGCAAGGGAGGCTTTACGGTGTGAATGGCACGATTACCAACATTGAAGTGGGTCGTCTCGACGAAGTGACTGGCATCGAGCTTCTCCTCGGGGGTGCTGAGGCGGTGCGCGCGGCGAGCCAAAAGGATCGCGAGGCGGCGAAGCGGATTTACGACGAGGTGGACGGACTGGCGCTTGCTTTGAGCGTCCTTCGAGGATACACCAAAGATGTCATTCGCATGCGCCGTGGACTACGGTACACGCTGGTCGCCGATGGTCTTACAGATGCGGCTGACAAGGTGGCGGCAGCAGTCGACATCTCGCTTGAGCACATTCGACAGGACCATCCGCGGTCATGGGCAATCGCTTGCGTCGCAGCATTTCTTGATCCCAACAGCATCCCCGCGAGCGTGTTGCTCAGCCAGGCCATCAGGCGCGAGGTGCTCGGAGAGGAGGCGTTCGCGACGAGCCTGGATGCGACGAGCACATACAACAACATCGGCAACGTGTACAAAGCGCAGGGCCGCCTGTCCAAGGCGCTGGAGATGTACAAGCGGAGCCAGGCCATCAGGCGCGAGGTGCTCGGAGAGGAGGCGTTCGAGACGAGCCTGCATGCGGCTTTCATATACAACAACATCGGCGACGTGTATCGGTTGCAGAGCCGCCTGTCCAAGGCGCTGGAGATGTACAAGCGGAGCCAGGCCATCAGGCGCGCGGAGCTCGGAGAGGAGGCGTTCTTGACGAGCCTGGATGTTGCGTATACGGACCACAACATCGGCAAAGTTCACCATGCCCAGAACCACCTGCCCGAGGCCCTGGAGATGTTCAATCACAGCCTCGACATCACGCGTGATAAGTTGGGCGAGGAGGTGTCCCCATACATTGGACTATATATCAGCAGCATTGGTCTCGTCTACATTGACCAGGGTGACTTTGATGGCGCCGAGAGTTCGCTGCAAAAGGCTTTGGCAATGTTTGAGGCTGCCGGCCTTGTTAAGGACCACGAGTATGTCAGGGAAGCCCGTAGTGGCCTCGAACGTATCGACGAGCTCCGTGCTCGTGGGCCGCCCGACATCGCACAATAGACCGGCGGGCTCTTCTTGGACGTTTCTCTCAGTAGTGCTTGCTTGTACCAAGTACGGCAGCAGGCGGGAGGCGCCGGTGGCATCGGCAGCGGGCAGCTCCGTCCGCACAACGTAGTTCTACCAGAAAGTAGTTGTACAGCATCGTAAGTCGTCAGTTCAATTCGCGCACTCGCGTGGGAACGGAGCGCACGCCAAGTATCGAGCCCGCGTTGTGCGTAGCAAGTGACAGTTCCTGGCACGGCCAACCAAGCACGAAAAGAGCAGGACGGAGGCTTTTCGTACGCAGGGACATGATCGATGATGGTGTCGACCATTGCATGATTCATCGCAGGCATGAATGCCTGCGTCTCAGCCAGCCATCCGCCACGGGCGCACGCACTCGCAGTATCGACAGCGGCCGCCGCACGCGCGCGCACGCGCAGCTGCACACGGTTCCCGTCGCGATAGCCATGTGCCGTATTATGATGCCCTTCCTTCAGCCCCCACTCGCGTCCACGGCGCTACCCACGCCAGACTCCAGCAGGAAGTCGAGGGCGGCGCACACGGCCGCGACCTGAGCGGCGTTGCACTGCTCCGGCGTCGCGCTCGGCGAGTCCGGGTAGACCTCGGTGGTGGTGGCGTATGGCGCGTTGGTCACGCCGGCGCACAGCCCCAGGGCGCTGGGCGGCGGGATGCCGATGACGCCTTCCTGGATCACCTCCTCGCCGATGATCTTGCCGCCGGCGTCCGCTGGCGCGATGTGTGTCACGGCGCGCACCGCCTCGATGATCGCTGCTTGCCACGCCGCCTGCGGGTTGGTGCTGTCCGCAACGAGATAGAAGCCGTCGGGAATCTCGTCCCTTGGGGGGCTCACCTCGCCGTCGCGTGCTGCCTTGGCGGGCCGGAACTCGGTCTCGTCGGTGTCGGTTGTCTCGTGCAGATCCACGTGGCACGTCCACTGCGCCACGCCCAGCGACTTCAGCAGCGC